>PVKE010012804.1:0-37635 GCA_004027555.1 Craseonycteris thonglongyai
CTCAATAACACGACTAAGTTAAACTCTTCGCCGCACATAAGTGTTGTTTGGACTTCCTCGGACCCTGGGTGTCCATCACTAACCCTTTTCAAGCTCGTCTTTACATAATCCTTCCTGAATATCTATGAGTCAACAAGCAGGCACAGAGAAGACCTAGCTCTAAGGATTATCCCTGTCCCACTAAAAATGGATCTAATAGAATCCTAACAAAAAGTACATCAATTCACATCAGTTAGAGCTCTAGCTTCTACGGAAGAGAAAACTGAGTAAAAATGGCTCCTAGCAGAATTATTGTGTTGTACACCAAAACTAATGTAATGTTGTTTGTCATATTTATATCTCAATAAACATTTGCTCCAAACAATGACGGAATTATTGGATGACGACAATGAAGAAAAATGCAACCATCGTATCCCAGTTGAGGCCACAGCTCCAGTAAGCTATAATTCTCTTGGCTGTCTCGTGTTTTGGCTTAGTTCTGCAGTTACCTCTCACCATGACTGCAAGTCAGGTGCAAGCAGCAAGAAGCCAATGACTTCCTCATCCTTATCCTATGGAAACCGCATTGCCTTACCAGAATAGCTAATAAAAAAAAAAAAGAAATATATATATATATTTAATAATCTTGTTGATCTTAGAAAGGGAAAAGATTATGCAACCAATAAACACCCAACATATGAGTATACAGTCAAATATATTATTGTTTAAAGCCAGATTATGGCACATTTCAGTTATTTTGTGTTATCTCATGGCAGTTTAGAGCCTCAGTAAATTTTCAAAAACTGATTTAAAATCTTGAGGAGTCTTTATTGGATCTCTTAATATATTTTTATTTATTTATTTTTATTTTTGTCAGAGACAGAGAGACATACAGAGACAGAGACAGAACTGAACTGGGGGAGCTCCCAGTTCAGCATATGGTTCCGCATGGGCGGGGCCGGGATTTGATCCTTGGCGCTGCAAAGTGAGCGCTTTACCCACTGAGTCATCCCGGCTTCCCCTTTATTGGATCTCTTAAGAGGAAAAGACTTTCTTTCTTTTTTTTTTTTAAGATTAATTTTATTGTTTGAAAGAAAGTGAGAGAGAGAGAGAGAGAGAGAGAGAGAGAGACAAAGAGACAGAGAGAAGGAGGGAGGTCCCAGAACAGTGTCCATAGTTGCACATCATTAGGTTTTTTTGACATAGTTTCATTCCAATCAGTTAGATGTGGAGCCTCATGAGGCAGAACCGAACTGGGGGCCTCCCACATGGGAGGAGAGAACCTTTGCCACCATCCCAGCAGTTACCAGTTGTGCACCGCAGTTCAGCATGTAGGTTTGCATGGGCTGGGGCCGGGATTCAGTCCCTGAACCTTGAGGTTGCAAGGCAAGCTAAGCTTTCCCAGCCTCCCATATCAGCAATGAATAAAATGAAAGAGAAAATATGTGTATGTATGTGTGTGTGTGTGTATATATATATATATATATATATATATATATGAATTAGGAAACATAGTTTCCAGAGAAGTGTTGAAGTATTCATACTCTTCCAAATTAAAAGGTATTTACATAGCCTGAACAACCACGAACCACCTTGTAGCAGACACTGCTGATCGGATGTCTTGCCCCCCTTTGATTGGCTGATGCTGTGGGAGTGAAGCCATACCAACTTGTCGTCACACAAGCATTGCACCCAGGACGGACAAGAGTGGCCAGGGAGTTAATCCTCAATCTCCTTCAGCCGCTAAACACAGACTGGCAGGAGTCCTTGTGGAAATGTCCCGGCTTCCGAGTCTGTGGATGGGAGGAACTGGAGTGCAGACCTACTGAGAAGCAGACCCTTTCTTAGCTCCCTTTCCTCCTCTGTCTTGCTTTCCTTTTCTCAGACCAGCATTTCCTGGGATTACCAATGAAACTCACTGCTTCCACTCAAACACCACTTTTAGGAAAGAGTTCTGCTAAGAACCTAAAAGAAGATACACCTCAATAATAATTTTAAAACGTAAGCAAATTGTGAAAGCCAACCCTCCCTTCCCTGTGCTTAGAGCTTGCTATAGCCTCGTTGTGAACACCTGTCTGGCTTCATTTTATAGCAGCTTAAAGTGCTGAATGTGTATCAACTAGCCTCTCATTTATCTTCTAATTGGCTGTCAGTGATTCATCTAAATAGCAAATATTGGCCACGTTGCTGCCCAGGTAATCTTAGGAGGCTGACTATGTTCTGGACACAGGTCCCTGCTGGATATTCTGTCCTTTGCATTAGACCAGCAACAAAACAAAAGTAAGATGAAGAAGAGTGAGTATGAAAAACAACTTTACTTTCCAGTTAATAAAGAAAGGAACATTTAAGAAAGGTTCTATTTTCCACTTAGCTTATCTAAGATTGCAAAACAAAAGTTTGTGTTATGAAAGGTATATTCAAAGAATTCTCCTGTGCTCTGTTGATGAAAATGCGGTTCAATACAATCATCAAAGAAGGAGATTTGGCAAAGGAATATGTACATATATTTTTAAAATGCTTATGCCATTCAAGTCAGTATATCTACTTCTATTCATTCATATTGATCGATTTGAAAACTGCATTTAGTAAATTACAAAATACTTTGATTAATGGCATCCTTTGTACTTAGTATAAAATGAGAGAGGAGGAAAACCTAAGTACAGGCTCTCAGACTATTAGTTAAGTCACAGGAAACTGGTATGTGGAGGAGGAGGTGGGGTTAATGAAGGATTACAAAGGCTTCCTGGGTTCGTTCACTTTCTTCTTCATCGATTCCTCTTGGCTCTCACGCTGCACAGTCCTCACAGCCCCGGCACTGATGCTCAACATTGCCTGAGTCTTGGCGTCTTCTCTTGGCCTGATTCTGGATCTTGACTCTTCCCGAGCTTAGAGGTTGCGTTTCTGGCATTAGCCTTCCAATTCTTTCCCAAATGTCTGACTTGGATCCCACCCAGCTTTCGATGTCACTCTCCCCACAGTTCAGTGGTAACCCATCCTGCATTGCGACACATTATTGCCCAGGCTGTTGCTCCACTGACTAGAATGTACCATCGTGTCTAATTACCATCTCCTAGATCATTTTAATATTTTACAATTAATACTGTGAATGATATTAAGGTGAAATGCAAGCTGACGATTGTAAATTGAAAAAATTTTTTTTTAAGGTTTATTTTTATTGTTTTTGACAGAGAGAGACAGAGACAGAGAGAAGGGGGAGGGCCCAGAGCAGTCTCCATAGTTGCGCATCATTGGTTTTTCCACACAGTTTTATTCCACAGGTGGGCGGGGGGCTGCACAGGGCAGGAAGTGGGCCAGGGTCTCGCCCCAGTGAGAACCGAACTGGGGCACTCCCCAGTTCAGCATATGGGTCATATGGATCCACATGGGCCGGGACCAGGATTTGATCCTCAGTCCCAGGGGCTGCAAAGTGAGCACTTAACCCACTGAGCCATCCTGGCTTGCCTGAAAAAAATTTTATGCATAGATTTTCCAGAATGTAAGAAGTAGATTTTCTTTTTTTTTAGAAAAGATTTTTTTTATTGTTTTTGAAAGAGACAGAGAGAGACAGAGAGAAAAGGGGGAGGACCCCGAGCAGTATCCATAGTTGTACATCATCGGTTTTTCACATGGTTTCATTCTACACAAGTGGGAGGGGGACACACAGACAGGAACTGGGCAGGGGCCTCCCACAAGGAACTCACACCACCACGAGCTGGGGGCCAAACCGGGGGCCTCCTACATGAAAGTTTGCCATGTCGAGAACTGAACTGGGGGCCACACCCCAGTTCAACCACATGGGTCCACACGGGCTGGAACTCAATCCCGGGACCCTGGGGCTACCAAGTGACTGCTCAACCCACTGAGCCATACCAGCATCCTCAATTTTTTTCTTAAACACTGGGCATTAACTTCTCATATCTGTGGCTATTCATTCTAATCCATGACAGTCACCAATAAATGGTAGGGGACAACATTGTCTGCATCAGGGCAGACTGTCCCTCATCCTTCAATGGCTACTATGCCACTGTTGTGAGGATTCAGTGACATTAAGCATGCAAAGTATTCTGCAGATTTTGGATTCATACGTCAATGGATATTTTATTATTATATTTTAGATATAGTAATGTCCAGTGTGTGGTGATTCTCTTTTCTAGGGAAATGCTGAATAATAGGGAAGTGTTCATAATGCTGAACGTAGGTCAGAGCTCACACTCATTTTTATGCAGGTAATCATGAAAGCTTTTGATTCCCTTCTTGCTTTCTTGCATAAAATCGACTAATGTCATTTAGTAAAGCTTTTCTTTTCATCTGCTACATTCATGTACACAAAGAACCACTATTTTTCATTTTTAAAAGTGGAGAATCATTAGAAATCATCAGTGAAATGTATAGTTAATTAAATTGCTGGGATAAAATAATATTACTAATAACTCATAGCACATGATTAAATTCAACTCATTATGTGCAGACTCTAATTATAAGGCATGGTAAATCACATGCAGAGAGTATCTCCACAGTAAAGTAAATAACTGTCTCACTCAGAGCTGATTTGCTAAAACACTCTCTGGAAAACCAATAAATATTCATTATTCATATGAAACCCAGAATTCTGTCAGTAAAAGATTATCTCTTTCAAGGTCACCTGTATTGAAAAGCTCAAAGAAGAGGTAGCATAGATCCACTTTTCAGGTCCCTGTTAAAACACAACATTTTTGACTTTCAGCAATTTCTGATTCTCCTCTACTTTATTTAGGAAGTTGAATTTCGGATATTCTTGACTCCGCTAGCTTTACGTGTATATTATAAGCATGAAGTGCAAATAGCTTGATGAAAGTACCTGGACACTATAGAATTTATGTAACTATAAGGGGTTCATACCTCTTTCTAGTACTTAAAAAATACTTTATTTGACATATAGATTAAATATTTACCAAAGTATTTTTAGTCTGTAAAAGCTACTCAGACCATATAGTGCTATCATAGGCATAAGTGAAAAGTTCTACATGTGCATATCCTGAGCACATCTACTGAAACATGAAGTCAACTGCAGTCTTTAAGTACACCAGAAGTTTTGATCATGTTGATTGAAGTCAGCATGACACACCTGTAGAGTGAAAATTGCCTGAAGTTTGATCTCGCAAATCCGACACACAGTGTCCATCCCTGGACAGTTTATGTAGTGTTAAATGAGACAGATTCTTCTACATAGAGTGAAAAGTGACTTTTATTTTTTAAATAACTGGCAATCAATGAAAAACCTGTTTATTTTCACACCAGGCTTAAATTCTCTTTTACTGGCTTAGGCTCAATGACCCTGGAGGCTGATAAGTTCATTTCTACTCACCGAGATGAGAGCCCAAGCTTGGAGCCCAACTTCCTGTCATTTCTTTGAACAGAACTTCAGCAGCAGCTCTGAGCATCAGCTGCGATGACATCTGTAAATCTGGTCCAGTGACATTTCTGCACCTCCGGGTAGACACAGAATATCTTGGCAGGTGGCCAGTTGATCAAGTCCTGGGAAATCTCTGAGGTATGTGACTGCCATGAGTGAACTTATGCTTACCACACCTGGGCCTCAGGAAAATTGTGTTTTCCTACATAAGAACCTTGAAAGGTTTTGAGGTATTTTTAAAAGTCTTTATAATTAGTATCCTGAAAAAGACAAAAGGCATTCAACTTTTATTTGTTAATATTATTTGTTGTATGTACAAAACTCAATGAGAAATGGTGTGCCATTATAAAAATTAAGTTTCTGAGCAAAAAACAAACTGTGGGCATCTTCCATTTATCGGTGATTTCCATGGTTTAGAATAAATTTTTACAGAAAAGGGAAACTGACCTTAGCCTCTGAAGTATATATGTACAAAGTGCTTTAGTTTTACTATTCTTCAATCACCATTGAGGACATGAATTGAAAAATAAGACAACTAGCACATGATTTGTAGACATGGAACATGGTAGTGCCTTCTAGCAAATGGAGCTATAGCTTGGGTGATTATGAGCTACAAAACAAATTGGGTTACCATTGAATAGTGGGAGGAGTGTCATTGAAAATTGGGTGGGAGCCAAGAATGACACTGTGGAAAGACTACTCATAAGTAGGCGAATACCAGAAATATGTGGATTAATGCCAGAAACACAATGTCACAGCTCAGGAAGAGTCAAGTTCCAGAAACAGATCAAGAGAAGATGCCAAGACTTGGCGATGGTGAGCGTCAGAGCCAGGGCTGTGAGGCCTGTGTGGCATGAGAGTCAGAGGAATGGGTGATGGAGAAGAGTAAGTGGACCCGGGGGACCTTTGTCTCCTCCTTCATTAACCTTTCATTCTCTCCTCTTACCGGATTCCTGTAACGTATCTGACTCTGAGCACTTGTACTTGGTCTGCGCCCCACTCTGATTTTAACTTTGCATAGAGTATGTTGTAAATCCAGTCACATGTCAATTTCTTTAATTTAATTTAGTGAATAAATGAATAAAGAAGTGGTAATAGTGGGCCCAGTGAGGAAAAGGGCATAAACATTTTAAAACTTTATGTATTTTGCCAAATTTCTTTCTTCCATGGTTTTATCAATTTGTGTGCACATAGCTGAGTATGGGGGACTCCCTGAATAAAGCCTTTATTACACTGACAGCTCTTTTTTAAAAATCTTGGGCAGTCTGATAAATAAGAAACAATTCATTTTTTCTTTAATGCTCATTTCCTTGAGAACTGTGAGGCAAATAATTTCGTGTTGATAGCTTTTCTTCCTTTATGATTTTCATCTTTATACCCCCCTTTTTTTTTTGAGGGAGAGGATGTGTCTTAACTTGGGTTCCCCAGGAACTACTATGTAAGCTGACCAGATGTACCATTTGACACAGAACAGAAAGCAATGGTACTCCTGTTTCAAGCAGTGCATATGGTCAGCCTACTCTCAGTGGGCTAAGTTCAAGATATCAGTAGGCTCTATGTACCATTGGTCAGCCTACTACTATGAGAATAGGATAAGAGAATAAGCAATTGATTTTGTTGATGATTCTGGAAAACATAGGTAGTAGAGTGGTGATGGGGTGGATGGTGAAATGGGATGAGAAGAAAACCTGCAATGAATGGATTGTTGGGCAGGTTATCAGCAAAGGTAAGTATAGCTTAAGCTCTTTATGGAACTGAGAAAATCAAAGTTAGCTCACCCATATAGCACTACAGAGCTGGGATAATTACACTCCCGTCACTCCTCAGATGGGAGCTACTGGTGTAGGTACATTTTATTCGCTGGAGTTTTCATTCATCACCAGGTAGAACAGAGGAAGTCCTGATGCAGGTGCTGGTATTTGGAAATTATTCAGATTTTACTCAAATTGTGTTGGTTGAGAGGATGGTGTAAGGCACAACAGTGTCTATTACAATACAGTTTATTTCTTTCTCATCAGTGATTCATCTGGAATTTATATGGTGGATGTAACATTATCTCCTGCTTATTTTCAAAATCCTCAGACAACTAAGCCAAACCATTTTATAATATATTAATTCCACATTGTTTTGAGATCATTTTATTTTTAGCTGTTGCATTGTAAAATGTTTACATATACAGTAGAGTAAATCTTCTCTCATCATAGAGTTTTGTTTTTTTTTCTCTCCCAGTTGTTTTCCATCAGATCCTAAAATTCTAGGTGAAATTTAGAATAATTTTGTTAATATATTAATAAAAGGGTGTCCCAAAATTCACGCAAGATTTGAATTTTGCGTCATTTGTGAGGTAAAGTGTTGCCAACAACAAAAAAAGACAGTGTGACAGCTGACAGTTCATGGTTATTAAAAATGGAGCGCTACACGAAAGAACAATGCATTTTCATTGTTGAGCAATGAAAATTTACAATTTTTAATTATAAACATGTGTTTTTTTTATCAAAATTACTTATTGTGTGAATTTTGGGACACACTTTAGTATGTCATTGAGATGTTGCTTGGCTTTACTCACTCCAATATTAATGTCACAAAATAATTTAGGACGCATGTCAGTCTTTTCAGTATTTATTCCTTTCATCTCCATAGAAACATTTAAGATGTCAGTAAAACCTTCTCCCACATTTTCATTAGGTTATCCTTGGACCTTTCCATGTCATATTTTCATAATTTCATATTCAAATTTGATTCATAATGTATGGGATTTTGGGGTCTTAAAGGGAAAGGTAGAAATGTCTTGGGAGGTGTCTTGGTAAAAGATGGGGTGGGGGCGTAGAATGATGCTTCACTTATCTGTGATGAAGAGGAGAGATGAAGACAGAATGGAAGGAATTGTTTCACAGGCTAACTCTGTGAGACAGGGAACAGACATGTTTTGGTTCTTCATGATAGCGTGAGACTAAGAGGGGGTAGGGGGTGTCAGTGAAAGCCTATATCTGGCTGACAGCTTGACAATGGGGACTGCTATAAACTAGCACCTACATGGTATGCTGCTTTGAGGGACAGATTTTGTGGTGGGGAATCTGTGTTTTAATTCACGACACCAAACGGTAATAGCTGTGTGGAGTGGTGCCTTCAAGTGCCTTCAGGAGAAGTGGGATGGACGTGGTGCAGGAGGTAAGAGAGAATTTTGAAGCAGCCAGGGTAGAATGAATGATGTTTAAGGTACCTAATGAGAGGGAAGGAGATTCTTCTGTACTCTCACATGTGTCTGTTATTTTTCTACTGGGAGTTGGAGGAACATTGTGTCATTAAAGAGATACACATTTCAAAACAGGTTAAACTCTGGTCTAAGGGCAGCTCTCTAACTAGATAAAATAATACCCTGGGATGCTGGGGTAGCTCAGTGGCTGAGTTCTTGTCTTGCAATCACGAGGTTCAGGGTTCAATTCCTGGCCCAGCCCCTTGGAATCCCATATGCTGAACTATGATGCAACTGGTAACAATGGAGATGGCTCAGCGGTGAAGGGTCTTGCCTCCCATGCAGGAGGCCCCTGGTTTGCTTCGGGCCCTGTGTGACCTCACATTCACCTATGTAGAATGAAACCATGTCACAACTAATGATGTACAACTATGGAGACTGCTCTGGGCCGTCTCCCCCTTCCCTCGTTCTCTCAAATGTAATAAAATAACTCTTAAATAACAACAACAAAAAAAGATATTGGCCTGAAGGCTGTCCTTTGAGGTGGTGTTTTAAGGTTTTCTTTCTGGGCCAAGAGAAACTGTCTTTGCCCTCTTTCCTGCTCAGAGCTGTCTTACCCTTCAACCTACAGAAAGGAAATGAGAGGAGTGTGGGCACAGCTAAGAAACTGCATCATGGTAAGAGAGGAATTCAATCTAATTACTACTAATAAAAATTAATCAATGTTAATTAATAAAAATCTTCAGATGAGAAGGACAGTCAATGCCGTTCAGTTCCATTCAGAAAATGTTTATTGAACATCTTGTAGTACCAGCCCTCAGCTAGGAACGTCTGTGATTCTGTTTTATCATCTGAAAAAAATAAACAAGCCTTTTCCCTTTTATCACTGATCATCACCAGTAATGGAAAACTTAAATTTCTCTATACAGTATCCCTTAGCAACTGCCTAGCAACCTTCAAATAAGTAAGCTTTGCCCGTAGGCGCCACAGAACCAAATTTTACACAAAAGCTTCTTTCTTTTGCCACAAAACCCTTCATTTAAAATGTTTCCTAAGAGAAATACAGTAATATTTCCAATAAAGGTTTAAATTAGTCCTTATCAAGTGCTCTTTCTCATCAGAGTATCTAGCATAATATTGTGAACAATAAACGTCTGTTGAATTGAATCTCATTAAATATAGTAAGTCTGGGGAAACCTAGGCGAAACAGTACTCTTCTCTTGTATGGTAGGCAGAATGAAAAAAAAAAATGTGTATGTCCTAATTCCTGGAACTGATGAATATGTTATCTTATAGCGCAAAGGGGGGAATTATGATTACACATAGCATTAAAGTTGCCAGTCAGCTGAACTAGAGAAGGAGAGAGTATCTTGGATTACTTTGGGTGATCCCAAAGTTATCATAAGAACACTTAATTGGGGAACAAGGAAATAGAAGATTCTGAACCAGAGGGCTGGTCCCATGAGAAAGACTCAACCATATGTAGGTAGTTCCAACATGGTGGGGCCCTGAGCCCAGGAAGGCGGGCAGCTTATAGGCCAGGGGCGGGGGGGGGGGGGGGAGCAATCTTTTGGCTTCTCTGGGCCACAATGGAAGAAGAAGAATTGTTTTGCTCCTCACGTACAATACACTAACACTAATGATAGCTAGTGAGTAAAAAAAATAAGAGCAAAAATATCTCACAATTTTTTTCTGAAGATTTATTTTATTGTTTGAGAGATGGAGAGAGAGAGAGAGAGAGAGAGAGAGAGAGAGAGAGAGAGAGAGAGAATCAGTCTCCATGGTTGTACATCATTAGTTGTGACACGGTTTCATTCCACATTGGTGGATGTGGGGCTGTGCAGGGCAGGAAGTGTACCAGGAGCCTCCTGAATGGGAATCAAGAATCTTCCCCACTGAGCTATCCCAGTGGTTACCAATTAAGCTGCAATTCAGCATATCGGTTTGCCTGGGCCAGGGCTGGGAACCCAGTTCTAGACCTTGTGACCAGGAGGCAAGTGATCTATTGCTGAGCTATCCCAGCACCCCTCATAATGTTTTAAGAAAGCTTACAAATTTATGTTGGGCAGCATGCAAAGCCAATGGGCCATGGGTGTGACAAGCTTGCTATAGTAACCAGAAATACAAGAAAACCGATCCTCTCCTAAAACCTTGAGGAAAGAACACAGCCCTTTAGACGCCTTGATTTTAACCCAATGAAACCCATTTGGGAGTATAAGATAACGAATTTATGTTGTTTTAAGCCACTGAGTTTGTGGTAATTTTTTAGAGCAACAGTGGGGAACACCTCACATCAACATACATCTTTTTCTCACAGATGGTATTTACCTAATTCCTGATTGTTTCATCTAATTTAATGAAGATATGGGTAACCTGAATAACCTTCCCTGTGCCTGGGAAATGTTAATGCTCATATTTATGAATCACCCACTACAATGGCTGTGAACTCCATTTATGTATTCTTTTTTCTTTGCCTCTGCTTCACCCATTAAAAATAAACAAACTAACCAGTAAAACAAACAAAACAAAAACAACTATCCCTTTCATGACCTTCTGTGTCACAAATATTAATAATTGTCAATATTTTACACTTTGCCCACCGCCTCCTATCCTTCTAAATTGCTAATGTCCACATTCCCATCTTTTAATCCAGTGGTATACTGATCAACTGGCTGCCGATTTGTAATGTTCGCCAAATTCCGTGGCATAAATACTCTCACTGATGTTTTGTTGTTGTTGGTGGTGGTGGTGGTGCTTTTTTCTTTTTTTTTTTATTATTATGACTGTTTTTTTAATTTTTGTTGTTGTTGTTTCAGGCTACCAACATAAGGTCATTAAAACAGAGTTGAAAATAGAGGTGCTCACCTACTACTTGCTAGCCTCTGGGGTTCTCGCTTGCATCGTGCTAATCTCCCCATATTTTTCTCTCTGAAAAAGCTTATTGATGGCCTTTCCCTTCCGCCTTCCTGTCTGAACCTCTTGGGTGAGGATATACATTTATTCTGTTAGAAACCCTTTCACCCAACAGTTTCTGAAATCTTGAATCAATAGCACTACCTACCCTTTCTTTCAAATTTGAGTTTCTGAGATCTGTGTGAACGGGACTTAATTAGTTGGATGGGTGTCTCTAGAAGTGGATGGATTCTCCTGGTTGTTGTGTCTTCAGTGCTGCTGATAAACATTGCATCCTCAGCACTGCTGATCCTTCGTTCAGTGGCCATTAGGATTCTCAGTTGATCTCCCTGAGGTCACGATCCTGTTCCACCATAGTCATAAGCAATGAAAACCTTGGCGTTGGTATTGGCAATAAAATGGTGACCCATGGGAAAATTAATCAGTCTTGTATTGTGACCTCCCCCAATTTTTTTCTTTACTCAACTTCATTTTAATAGCTGATCTCCAATTGCAGGAGTCCTTTTTCATTCTGTGTGAGGTCAGCTTCTACACTTCTGCTCATTTATCCAGGACTCCCATCTCTGGGTACTTCCTTCACTCATGGGATTCTCTCTAATGCCAGAAGTGCTGCTTCTAGGTTGACTCTCTTCTTTGAATGTTAAACTTTTTCTGGTCACTTTCAATTCTAAAAAAAATAGAATCCCTTTTAGCTTGGCATCTTCTTTTGCTATTATCATATCTTTCTCTCACGTTGGATTCTAGAAGGAGTCATCTACACATGGCAGAGTCTGTTTGCTTCTGGTTCATTTAAATTTCTCCTTTTCTCATTTCTGATTCACTTCTCAGATTGCCTTATTATCCCCCCCCCATTCGTATTTATTGTTTCCTATCAACCCACCCACGATGTCTCAAATTCAACATTTACAAGACTTATCTAATCAGTAACTTTCTGCAAAATATAATCATTCATTCCCTCCTTCTCAAAACTTTTGTGATTTCTATAGAGCATGGCTTTACCTTCTTTTCTCCTCTGGTCCTTCCCTTCAAGTTATTTATCCATTTTTAAAGAGAGTCATATCAGAAAATATTTGTATCTTCATTATAATATGCTTCTGGACAATTTACCCACTTAAGTGGTTTTACCTATTTTTTCAATGAGAATGATACCCAAATACATATCTTTATCTGCCCCAAGTGTATAGAGATACACAAGAATCTCCAACTTAAAGGATCGAAACTGAATTCATCTTCTCTCCCCCTAAACCTATCTTTCTTCCTATGTTACTTGATGGAACCAATATTCATTAAGGGGGGAAGTATGGAAATTCCTTTGAGGCTTTCCTCTTCCCAAAGTATGCTCGTACCCAACCAATCATGAAGCCCTAAATATTTCTGGAATCTGTGCATGTTTTTCCCTATACAGAGGTTAATCATTTTCATTAAAATTAGCACAGAGTTTCCTCACTAGTCTGTCTGCTTCCCTCAAATCCTGCTGTTAGGGTGTTCTGTGATGTCACATATTTGTTAGTTTAAGGCCACACTTCCCGACTCTGCATGGCCTACCTGGTGAGGTATGAGCTTTGATCTGATCAAAAAGACTCACCCGCACCTGGTCCCTTTTTCTCTTTACCCCTGCCACACCTTATCTCAAATACAGCAACCCTAATCGTTACGCAAGTCCTCATTCCCACACGCTTATTTCACTTCTACATTTGTGCAAACTTTCCCCTGTACTGGGGAGTCCTTTACCCCTTATTTATTTCATTACCTCCTTCACAGCAAAATTCAAACAGGAAACTTCCCTAGAAAGCCTGCCTACTCTCTTTCCCCACAGACTCACTGGGCTCCCTCTGTTCTGTGAGCATGTCCCTGAGAGGCCACTCCTCCCAGTGTTTTGAAATCTTTTATTTACCTATCTGCCTCATACACTTGAACTTTCCCATAGTAAGGAGGATGTCCCATTAATAAGGAAGCATGTCTAACACAGACTTTGGGATATAGTTTGCACTTGTTAAATGTTGGTTGTACTTGACATCAGACAATTAAAACGTGATGGACCTCACTAGACTCTCCAGCACCATCACAGCATGTTTGATAAATGTTGCACAGTTACTAAGTGTGATGCCTGAAATCATTATTCCCATGACTTCTAATACCGCCCACAGAAATAAAAGAATGAAGGTTGGATGGAAGTTTGAGTTTTTTTTATTATTTTTATTTTATTGATTTTTGACAGAGAGAAACAGAGATAGAGAGAAGGGGGAGGGCCCAGAGCAGTCTCCATAGTTGACAGCATTAGTTTTCCATATAGTTTTACTCCACAGGTAGGCACAGGGCTGTGCAGGGCAGGAACTGGGCCGGGAGCCTCTCACATAGGTCCCTGCAAGAACTGAACTGGGGGCACACCCCAGTTCAGCATGTGGGTCCGCATGGGCCGGGATTCGATCCTCGTTCCCCAGGGCTTCAAAGCGAGTGCTTAACCTACTGAGCCATCCCAGCTTTCCCTGGAAGGAAGTTTGGAAGGAAGTAAAGAGCAGCAATAAGATTTATAATTGCTTTTCTCCTTAAACTAGAAATTCTAGTGGAGCAAGGGTCAAGATCAAGGTGAATGTGATAGAGAAGAAGAGGGAAGGACCCCTAGGACTCAATCTAACATCATTTTGCTCAAGGTTGGCCTTGCTGCGATTAATCACAGTGGGGCCAAGACCAAGATCTGATGCTGTTTCCCTCGTATGCCAGCAGAAGGCAGGATAGAGCACAGAAGTTGGTTGTCAACTTGACACTAACTTGGGAAAATGCTTCCTTTCCCAACCAACTAATCTACAAAGTGAGCTATTTCTGGGGGTATTTCTGTTATTGAATGCACTGCTTACTATCTTATTCATTGCAGTTCATGGAAATTTTGCTGCTTTCAAAACAGGAATAAAAAAAAATAAAAGAAAGATGGGTTTTCAATAGTAAGGCTAAAGACTCATGGGTCAACTGTAATAAGCTCATTATAAAGTCAAGAATGAGTGGGCGCACAAAAGTTTCTTTTCTTTTTTTTAAAGATTTATCTTATTGATTTTGACAGACAGAGAGACAGAGACAGAGAGAGAGAGAGAGAGAAGGGGAGGGGCCCAGAGCAGTCTCCATAGTTGACAGCATTAGTTTTCCATATGGTTTCACTCCACAGGTGGGCACAGGGCTGCACAGGGCAGGAACTGGGCCAAGGGCTCCCACATAGGCCCCGGAAAGAACTGAACTGGGGGCACACCCCAGCTCAGCATATGGGTTCGCATGGGCCAGGGCCGGGATTTGATCCTCAGTCCCCTAGCCTTCAAAGTGAGTGCTTAACCCACTGAGCCATTCCAGCTTCCTCTCTTTTCTTTTTTGAAGATTTATTTTTATTGTTTTGACAGAGGGAGAGAGAGTGTGGAGAGAAAAAGAGAGAAACAGAGAGAGAAAGAGAGAGAGAAAGAGAAAAGGGGGAGGGTCCAGAGCAATCTCCATAGTTGCACATCATTAGTTTTCATTCCACAGGTGGGCATAGGGCTGCACAGAGCATGAGAGGCACACCCTGGTGAGAACTGAACTGGGGGACACACCCCAGTTCAGCATATGGGTCTGCATGGGCCAGGGCCAAGATTCGATCCTTGGACCCTGAGGCTGCAAGACCAGCGCTCAACTTGCTGAGCCGTCCAGGCATCCCCTCAAACATTTATTTGAAAACCTTTTCTTCTCAGTCTTCACAGGACAATGGAAATATGTGGATATTCCAAACTCTCTTTCATCCCCCACCCTCCATCAAGTCTTCCATTGTCCGCATGTGAGTCAATCAGCCTCTATGTCACCATGTGCTTTTAGTGTCATTTCTAGTCTGCAGCACTGCAAACAACCCTGTTGTCAGAGGAGACAGATCTGGGTGTCATATCGCTTACAAATGACTTCCTCCAAAAAGTACATAAGAATGCATTATAAGCTTCTAAACTTATTATTCCCATAGTAAAGCTGGTGGAAAAAGAACGCTCTTAATTTGCTCACAGTGTGAGAAGTGTCTAGGGGAAGTCATATCACATTTAACGTCTTCTGCATTGTCAGTTAACTAATAGGGTTGAACAGGGGGGAAAACATTTGAATTATATGATTGGAAATAATCTCACTGTGAAGATATGTTGTGTAAGATGATAAGCAAAACTCCAGATGAAACTAATCCCTCTCCATTTCCTTGACTGCTCCGGAATGCTTTTTTGTTTTGTTTTGCCCTTTTAGAGTGGTATTTTTCTGTGCAGCTTAAGTGCAGATGGGTGCCATTTCTTACAATATTTCCCCCACAGAGAAGGAGGGAGTGTTGTTCAAGAGAAATTAACCCAGGATCTCCTGCCAGTGCTTTTCAGTGAGGCCTACTTGGCATTTGGGGTAAGACTATTCTTTACAGAGAGAGGCTATGTCTTACGTTTCTGGGAATTTAGCATCCTTATTTCCCATTCATTAAATAAACACTAAGAACATGCTATAGTTATTGTGAGAATCAACTGTACACATTTCAAAGTGGTTCTTTGAGGAGACAGAGTGGCTTCCATCCAAGAAAGTCCACTTGGAAATTCAAGTGAAACCTCTTGGAAATGCCTCATATCATATAAAGCCATCATGCACTTCTTTTTTATCAGGGTGTTTTATTAATGACAAACATGGGAATAAATGACTTACAGAGATGCAAGGACTTGAAATAAACTATGCAAAGGGATGACACCCCACAGAGCATTTCTTTTGTGCACAACAGTTAAGATTATTGGGAGGAAATCTGCAAGATGTAACGAAGATGCCCTCCTCGCCCTTACAAAATGACTTAGTGGAGAACGCATACACATAGATGTATACCCAGGAATAAAACAAGTGATGAATACAGGAGTCAGGGATAGAAAGGCTAGGAAAGAGCAGTGTGCAACTTGTACTTGGGTTGTCTAACTTCTAGATCTTACTCACGCTACAGTGGACTGACGGCATGGTTCTGATCTCCTGGTACCAAGTTTGTAATTTCCACCCCAGATTTTGAGGGTGGAGAAGTTGGGTATATGAGTCTATCTTAAATTCCAACCTGAAATATGGTTGATACGTAACTATAGCCAGAGGGGAAACTTCACAAAACTTTTAGGAAATTGAGATTGAATTTTTTTTGTTTTAATCTCCATTAAAAGAAATATTTTTTTGACTTCAAATAAAATAGACATTGACTTTGCTGTACTTCAAATTCTTATGAATATTCTCTTTCAATTTCTGGTTCATTCCAAATGCTTCATCTGCTCGTATTTTTAACACAATTTGATTCCTGGACTCATGTATACTCTTAGATTATCTAATAGCACTTCACAACCTTTCTGATTTTATCCCCCCTGCATATATTTATTTATAGTTATGACTCCTACTCCTATTGATGTAAGGTATTTTAGATTTAATTTTTATTCCTATAATAAGTGCACTCAGTCAGTTCTTTTTTTTTTTTTTTGTTCCATTTTTTAAATTAAATTTATTAGGGTGACCTTGGTTATCAGTTGGTTCTTAACCATGTTTACATTTGGCTGAACACTTAACACCAGAACCTAGGATGTTTATTTACAGCTTTGAAGAACTAGAATGTCTAAGTAATAAGGTCCTATACATACAAATTATAAATCTAATATAAAAAAGAAACAAGAAAGTGTATGTTTGTGAAATTCTCAATTGAGTGTAAATAAATCTTTCTCTAGAGTCAATAGAGTCTCTGGGCACTTTTGAACTGAGGTTTCAATAACTTTCAATTAGGGAATATTCAGTATTACAACAGATTCTGATAAAGAAAATTAAAACCATTTCTTGAGATACAAAGCCTGGATTTCCATCTACTCTTGGTCCTAGAAGAAGAGGACATTAAGAAAGATAGAAAGTATTACAACTTTAAATTCTATGTACTATATAACTCCTCTGCCTTACCTTAGACTAAATTAGCACATGTAAAATTTTCTAAACCATGCAATAATTAAGAAAAAGATCAATTTTTCAGAGAAATCTGACTTTAATGATGCAGCAGCCAACCAGCTGTTGCCTAGTTTCCTTCCAGAATGAAGTACTGGTTTTACAATGGTTGGCCACCCATAAAGACTATCAGGGCATCCAAGAAATAGAAAAAATGACCACAGTGAAATCTGAAATCCAAGGGCCCATTTCTCTCTGCAAATCAAGGAGCATCAAATGGCCATTAAATCAGGGACTGTGGAGTGTGACAAATTCCTGTTACTGCTGATTTATTGGATCTGAAGATAGTTTGTCATCTTTGTCACCAATGTATATCTAAGAATGGTGCTCTTTTCACTGAGCTTAGTGCATCCTCAAATTCTTCACATAGCAAACCAGGTAGCGTGAAAAGGCCGAACATTAAATATGAAGAACAACTCTACTAACTAGACATAGTATTTGTGAGGTGCAGAAAGTTTCCCTCTTCCCAGTTCTGCAGTGACAACCACCACAGTATCAATATAACACATGTCCTTCTATCTTTCACCATATGTTCTTTAGATATAACCTGCCAACTCATTCACTTTTTACTATCACCTGAGGAAGTACATAGCTTCATATTACACTATGCTTTTTAGAAGTCACTAAGTATATTTCTGAAGTTTCTTAGTAAGAAATAGAGGTTTGAATACTTGATTTTGAGATCTGGTAGCAAAAGAAAGTTAAATTCTGGAAAAAAAAAAAAGCTTAGTTGGAAAGCATGAATCAATAACTCCAAAATGAACAGATGAAGCAGAACACAAAGTTCTATTTTTGTGGGTATTAGAGAGGAATATAAAGATGGAATGGCAGGTTTCTCAAAACTTGGACTCCTCAGCTGGCAAAGCAAAGCTCACCTGCTCTACCTCATAGATAATTTGGTTAAAATGCATCATCAACACTAAATTTGTATCTATAATTAATGTTATCTTATATTTATCAACTTATCTCTAATATCATCCTAACTCTCTTATATCTAATATCTCTTATATTATATATCTCATATTTCATGCACTCTTACATCTTGTACCATCTCATGTCTACCTCCATATGTCTATGAATTTGTTTACATCTTTATTTTACATCCATATGTGAAAGTAGATCTGTAATCTATAGTGGCAAACCCTCCTGTATCATAGATCATTGTACTCCCTTGGTCAGAAAAAAATGTCTTAATGCAGAGTCAGTGTCACTCCAGGCAGGAGCATTGCCATGTCACGTGAATGCACTTGAAGTAAGTAGTCTTCAGGTATGACATGTGAATTTCAGCGGACATGGGCAGTCTCTGATACAATCACCATCATTACCAGTCAGGTGAGAAAAAAGTCTTGCTCGTCAGTCCAAGATTGTATTAATTTTTCAGTTATTTGAACATTACACTAGTTAACCTAGTTGTGCACGTAAATGCCCAAAGGCAACAATGAAAAAAAAAAAGAAAAAAAGTTATGTTGTACCTACTAATGGAACATAAAATCCATTTAGCAGTATTTTTATACCTACTCTATGAAAACAAATATGTAGAATACCAAGTGGGTTAGCCAAGTGGAATTCTGCCAGTTTTTAAGAATTCATATAGTCATGCCCATGAATAGGGCTTTTGAAGAATTATTTGTTTGGAAAGGTTTTCTCAAAAAGGCATGGCACCCTAGCAGAGTCTTATGTAATCCTCACTCAGTGGCCCAGGGCTGACCATCTCATTCAACCTACATGCATCCCTACATTCTGCCTCTCTGTGTGTTCTCAGAGGCCAGGAACCCCGTTTCTGACAGCTGCAGGGAAGCAGAAGCATCATAAAACCAACAGAATCAACCTCTATTCACTGTGGTGCATTGACTACGGTAAGTACGCTGGCAACTGGGCCAGCACTTCTGGGCCAGGCAGCACAAAGATGTGAAGGCACAGAGAGCCTCCTGCAGACCCGAGAACCTTGTAAGTAATGCATGCACCTGAGGCCCTTCTCACCTAGAACTGAAAGCTACGAAGGTTGACTTGTACTTACTATGATTCACCACTGGGAAAAACACCATTTATGTTTCATTTTTCCTCCTGCTGAGAAGGTCAAAGCTGTTGATTTAACATGCCTGTGTTCACAGAAGTGAATTATCCTCTAATGACACTTGATCAAATATATGAAATATAATTTTTTAACCTTCATCAGCAAAGATTTTTTAACATTGAATCCAAAATATATTTTTAGCATTACTCTTGTGATCTGTGAGATTTTGAACACTGGGAAAGAATGATTAACACTTGACACTGACCTTCTTCTGGTGAAATATTTGTGAGAGGGACGGATGCAGCAGTCTGCTAGTGAAAGCTTCAGAAAGCGTCCTCTGTTTTGTTTCTCACTTGCCCATGGGATAAAGTAATGTCCACCCCTTCCTACATGTCAGGGTTTTCACATTCTGGTCCCAAGTTGTCTCAGTTTGTTGGCTCCCCGACCCTGTCCCTCCTTCTGTTATATCCTTAGTAGGGCTTAGTTATTAATTCCCTTCTTGTTTTTTCACTTTAAAACCTCCCTAGATTGGCCCATCCTGTTCCCTTTGCCTGCAGATGCCTTCTTACCAGTCTCCATTTGGAAAACAAATCTCCATCAAAGGCAAACTCAAATATCACCTTCTCTGACAAGTCTGTCATCTTTCATTCTTCACCATCACTTCCTTTCCTGGATGCCCTAAAATCTTTTATTACTTCTCTCTGATTCATATGTTCTTTTAAGCCACCTGTCAGCCTGATTTCTCTGACACCCAATGACGATCTCCTTGAAAGACGGGCCATTGCATGTATCTTAAGTTTCCCCAGCAACAAGCATAGTTTTGGGCACATAGAGTGATACTTAGTAAACACTAAACTGGTGCAAAAAGATTTATCAGCTGCACATCAGACCTAAGAGGAATAGGGTGAAGTGTTTATTAATTGTTAATATGTAGCTGACATTGCATTAGTTGCTTCACATATGAAGCAAAGTAATGCCCTGAAATAGTCATCTCTGTAGTTTGCTTTTCAGCATGGTTTGTACCTGACTCTTCCCTTAGTTGAGTCAATGGTGTTCATTTCACCAGGGGGAGACTTAGAATCATTACAAAAGTAAAAAGTGAGGGAAGAAACAATACTTGATATTTGATTGTTAAAACACCCAAAACAGGTTTTAGGTGCCATAACAAAAATAACCTCCTGAAAGTCAATATATTCCATTTGAAATAAAGTGACTTGTTTGAAGGGAAGAAAAAGCTTTTGGAATAGCACCCCTCAAAAAACACAGGACATTGTGTTTATATCACAACAGATTAGAAAGAAAACATAAGAATGTCCAGCCTGGTTCACTGTCAGAAAGACAGAACTGGGAATTAACTGGGTGGGGTCAGGAGACAGTGGGGAGATAAGGAAGGGATATGACCTTGGTGGAGGTCAATGAGCTAGAACTGAGGGGACCCACAGAGGGGTATTTGGATTAGCACTGGCATCTGTTCTTCCCTTGGCCAGGCCACGTTTCTGCATCCCAGCATTTGGAACATCCCATTAGGGTTCAGCTGAGCTCTTCAACTTGGGCTGTGCTCCTATTTGCTTTCCTCTTTGCAATGTGATAAAACCCTCCCACGGGCAGCTGTCTAACTTTGCATACTCCAGTATAAGTGACTCCCAGCTGTGATCTGGGCTTTTCCAAACTTCCCATCTAAACTTTTCAGCAAGAATATCCCCATTTTTAAAGTCTTGGCTCTGGTCCTGAAATGGAGAGTGGACTCTCTGGAATTGATAAAGGCTCTGAAAATGGGGCTGGAAAACCCGGGGCCTGTGTGCTTGGACAGGACCAGACAATGGTAAAGCTCACATCTTTTATTTAATCTGCACTAAAATTATATGCTATACGAATTGCCATCTGAGTTTTACAGATAAGTAAACAGAGGCCCAAAGTGTTTGAATAATTTGTCCAAGATCACACCAATTAAAGTGTCAAAACAAGACAACAAACACAAGCAGACATGACTCTACTATTCTGTGACGTCCTTTTTTTTTTCATTAGAGTGTATGTATATATACGTGTGTGTGTGTTTAAATGTGTGCTTGTTTATGTGTGTAGTGTGATGCTTCATTACCAGACAGGTTTGTGCCTGTCTTTTCTGCCCTGAACAATTGTACAGAAGTAAAGTAGGTCTATAACAATTTCTCATTTCTTTTCCTTCTCCCCTCTCTCTTCTCTCTGTTTCTTCCTTCTCTTTTCTCTCCTCATTTTTTAGGGTCACGGTTCACTGATGTGCCAAGGAGAAGAGTGTATTTAGAGCAATACTAATGATTCTGGTCACTAGCTGAGAATCTGATCTTCTGGGCTCTTTTCCCAGCTCTCCCACAGTGTGATTTTAAACTTGATTGCACTCCTGTTTATCCAACTGTAAAATGCAGGTAATACATTTTTACCTCATGAAGACTGAGAAAGAATACTGTTATGTACAGTGCTTTATGATCCATAGACAAAAGGTATAATCGGTGACAACTTCATCATATCGAAAGTGTTTTCAAACTCATCTTATCTTTTTCCTTCTCTTGGTATCACTACTATTCTAGAGATGAAGGTGGGAAGATTACTCCTTTCCTGGAGATGCATAGAATTATCCAGAAGCTTCTAATTCTTAGGTGACACAGTTTTTCTCCAATGCAAGAAAACCATGCATTTTAATAAAATTTTATTATTTGATGTTGAGAATAGTTTTGAAACCTTAAAAACTACCTTTGAGTATCCACAAATTAATTTTTAAATTATCCATAGCCACAGAAAACACAAGTCCCACAATCCATACCAAAGAACTTAGTAATCCTTAAGAAATCCTTGGTCATGTCACTTAATATCTCAAGATCAAAATTTATACATTGACCAAGTAAATGTGCTTATTGCCTTTATGTCCTTTAACTGTTTCTTTGCTTTGAGTTATACACTAGGAAAAAGGATCAAGAGAAAAAAATGGGTATAGAAGCCAAAGAGGGTACTTTTCTAGAGGAAAATGAATGGATGATGGCTTTGCCAATGTGCTGACTTCTGTCATTCCCATGTTCAGTGACAAGCACCATATGAATGGCTTCACTCTGTTGATTCTGGAGAGAACTGAAATGAACAGATTGTCAGGGCTACGATTTGCCGAGCCAGCCACTGCAGCTCACCACAGTGCTGGCATGGAGCAGGGGGGACTGTGCCCTTGTGAATTCCTAAAAATGCACTGGCTTGCCAAAAATCTCATTTAGCAATTTTTATAGACAGCAAATTTGAACATGAATGAGTATATTTACTTTCATTCAATCTTTGTCAAAGAAGGTTTTGGGTTATAAAGATAAAGATAGATATATAGATAGATAGATAGATAGATAGATTTATTGGGGTAACTTTGCTTAGTAAAAATTATATAGGTTCCAGGTGTACAATTGTATAATACATCATCTATGTGTTCTGATTTTGGGCAGAGAGAAAAAAATATGTAGGAGAGTTTCATATTCATGAGAAAAATAGAAAAGAAATGTGACTAGTAAACTATTCTTCAAATTATTTATGTCCCCAAATTAACTCATTATCACGCCAGACTCAGAACTCTTGGCGACAAAGGCTTGAAGCCTACTAGTTATTATTAGGTTACTCTCTTGTCACACATAAATATCAGTTTGTGTACTATACAGTCTACACATGGAGCATTCACCAAATCAGTTTTCTTCTCTCCACACCCACTACCCTCTTGTGAACCTTGCTATTATCACAGTCTCGTAATTGGTCTATGGGTTCTATTCTTTCTGTTTGCTAAAGCCTCTGATGCATGCTGCTAGACTAATCCCTATCAGAATGGTTCTCATTCAAAAAAGTCGAGAGTTTTGAATTTTCTACCAATATTTTTAGCATTAACTGAAATGCCTTCTCAATTTAATATTTACTGATTCCAGCTTTGTCTCTAGTTTATGTACACTGTCCTACTATAAAACTAAGTTTACTCCTTTGTATTACTCTGTGCTTTACTCCTCTTCTTCCACCATTCTCTTACCTACCCTTGGAATGTCAACTTCTTCACCTCTGTATGTCCAGATCTTGCCTTTGTCTTAAAAAACCCAAGCCATGTGGCGTTTTCATTCAACAGTGGCTTAATGAACACCTTCTTTGTTTCAGGTTCTCTCCTGAGAGCACTAGCATGGTACTTGAATTACTTTTCCAGATTAAAATAATATTTCTTATTAAAATTCTGATGTCATACTCTGTACTTTTTCTCTGCCTGTGATACAGTTGTGAGTATTTGCTGTTATAGTGTCCTGCATGCGCAGACATCTCTCTGACAGAATCTATCAGGGTTTGTAGTGTCCATAAATCCTAAGGAGCACCACATAGGGCGTGCTTCATAAAGATTTAAAAAGTAAAAAGATGAAGAAGCACAACATTGTTTGTGAGACATGACAAAGCCTAGAGCAAATATTTAAATCCCTGAGTTGTAAAATTATAAATTTAGTTAGTTTTCTATATTTTATTTGTCAACATCGATGTAGACCACAGAATTATTGGATATTTTTTCTTAGAGTTATGTTGCCAATAGAGCTAGTTTATTCAGTGTTCCCAAAGCTGGAGTTAATTTCATGTGGTTATTTGTGAATAGCTCAATATTCAGACAAAATGTGAATCAGATTTTAGAAAACTTCTATAGAAATCTGTACTTGAGTAGGTAACGTATGAGTAAGTTTCTTATTCATACTTTTCTATTTAATTTGTTATGCAAATTGTATTAAAATGCATGCATACATTTCTTTTCAAGGCAATGGGTAACCACTCATTGTTATTTTTTTTAAAGATTTATTTTATTGATTTTTACAGAGAGAAACAGAGACAGAGAGATACAGAGAGAAGGGGGAAGGCCAACTATGGAGCAGTCTCCATAGTTGACAGCATTAGTTTTCCATATAGTTTCACTCCACAGGTGGATGCAGGGCTGTTCAGGGCAGGAACTGGGCCGGGAGCCTCCCGCATAGGCCCCGGCAAGAACTGAATTGGGGGAACTCCCCAGTTCAGCATGTGGGTCCACATGGGCCCGGGGCCAGGATTCGATCCTCAGTCCCTGGGGCTTCAAAGCGAGTGCTTAACCCGCTGAGCCATCCCAGCTTTCCCTCATTGTTATCTTAATATTATACTTGGGATATAATACAGCTCAGTGTCTCCACTAAAAACTGAAGGTTTTCTTCTAATGATGTAAAGCCTTGTTACTCAGAGCACAGTCCTTGGACAGGAAGCTTTGGTTTCAGTTGGCATCTAACATCATTTGTCATAAATGCAAGTTCATAGCACCAACCTTGATACATAGAATCTAATCCTCTGTAGATGAAGCATAGCGATCTGTGTTTTAGACAACTCTCCGGGTAATTTGATCCAAATGATGCTACCGTATGAAAAGCAGGTTCTAGAGAATTAAAATTCAGAAGCTCACCACATGAGTAAAATTTAAAACATCAACTAAAGCACTTGAATTCCCCATGTGTATACATAAGGGATTACCAGAGTTTTAGGAAAAGGGAACAAAGTATTATTTTATACAGATAGGATTCAGTGACAATGCCTACATTGCTTCACACTTAGTCTTACAAAGCCATGTGATATAATTTGGCTGAATAAAACCATGGAAGCTGCATAGGGCAGGAATTTTAAAGAACCCATGTGCTTATTGTTTCCCCTCTGAAGAAGATTAAAAAACTCTCCATTTCTCCTTTTCACCCCATTGCTCACCTGGCACATGTGCTCATAAAACCAAGACAAGGTAGAAGAAGCATGCCATCTTCAACCACTCTAGTAGTTGTATCAAGATGATTTAAAAATAACTTGAGATGTGTTGGTTTCCTAATCCTTAGAAGGTGACTGTAGTTATATTCAGCAATGAGGTGGGAAGCATTTTTTCTAGGATAAGTTCACGAACTTCATTGTCAGATCTCATATGAGAAAAGACAATTAATACATTTTCACTCTTACTAATATTTACTTGGGTTCAGTTTGTGTCTAGATTTTGAATTCCAACTTTCTCTTGGTTAGTTTTATATTTTGATGGATTTATTTTTTTATCTCAATGGCTCTTAACTTCCAAGTATAAATGGTATCAGCTCTGGAACAGAGAGCAAGAGAAGTTAGTGGCTCGGTGTACTGAAAGATAGAAATGCCTCCACTAATAGTACATTATGTTTCCTTGTAAAATAGGTTAGCAACCATGGAGTGAGTTGTTCAATCTCCCATTCAACTACTGAAAATTTCATATCCTGCACAGTAGTGGATATAATGGCCAGAGTGTGGTTTTTAGTTCCTTAGATGGAAATGTAACTGGTCATTTAAGAGGGATAATGGATATTGTAATGACTTGTATTTCTATAGCAAATGATGAGAAGTCCATTCTCTTCTTTGCTGTACAAAGACCATATTATCAGTCTTAATGGCACATGAGTGATAACATTTTGTTTTATACAACTTTTTACAGCAGTGTTTTGCAAGGATTTCTTTTTTGTCAGTATTAACAAAACCTCCCATCAGAATTTCTCTTTCTCAAGGAAAGCAGAAATTTATCTTCAATTCAAGCATTCACCATGCATCTTTGAATTCAGTTTTTAATTATAAAGTGAGACTGTTTACAGTCTTCATGTTAGGGAAGGTCCTTATCCCCTCTATTAAAACTGACTAGAGGTGTTGTCAGTAACCAGGCTAAGCACATCAAACTTTTAAAAACTGTGCAAGGGGAAAGCCAAGATAGCTCTATGGTTGAGCACTTGCCTAGCAATCTTGAGGTCAGGGATTCGATTCGCAACCCCAGCCCATGCAAACCTATATGCTGAACTGCAATACTATTGGTAATCGCTGGGATGGCTCAGTGGCGAAGGTTCTTGCCTCCCGTGTGGGAGGCTCCCGGTTCAATTCCCGTCCCGTGTGGCCCCATATCCACCTGTGTGGAATTAAACCATGTCACAACTAATGATGTGCACCTATGGAGACTGCTCTGGGCCTCCCCCTTTCTCTCTCTCTTTCTCTCTCTTACCGTCTCTCAAAAAACAATAAAATACATTTGTTAAAAATTATGCAAAATAATTTTAAATGAAAACTTTCATTTTACTGTAAGAGCTAATTGAGAAAATACAGGAATATAAAATTATCCCCATACATATAAAAATTACAAAAGTTTTTATATAATCTCTGTAGGATTATATTAATATGAGAGTAAATTTTATATAGTGTTTCCAGTGGAATTATATTGGTTGATTATTTTGCATTGCTTTTTTTTGAATACATGTAGACATAATGTTGCCAAAATCAAGTAAGTAGGAAGGGATGTTAAAGTGTGAGTTGAAGTGGCATTCTCAAAACCTTTCCAATTTTTTATTTAAATATTCACTTTAATATTCATGAAGGAGGTGAATATAGTATAAAGCAAACTAGTTTGGGACACGGACAATAATTTGGTGGCTTCAGGGTGGGGGTAAGGGGATGGGGTGTAGGGAAGATGGGTAGGGATTCAAGGATATGGTGATTAAAAACAACATCATTCTGGTTAGTGAGTTCATGATGCAGCACATAGACAATGTACTGTAGAATTGCATGCCTGGAACCTATGTAATTATACTAACCAAGGTTACCCCAATATATTTAATTAAAAAAAAAAACACCAGAAAACTAGTTTAGTTTGGGAGAGTGATCAGTGTGCTTCTAATTCTGGCTCTGTCACTGGATGCAAAGTGACTGTCAGTTTTAAAATGTGCACACGTTCTTAACATGAATGTCCCATTGAGAAGTGGGGTCCTTGTCCCCACACCTTGACTCTGGGCTGGCCTTGGTGACTCTGTTTTAACCAAAAGAATGTGGTGGATATGACACTGTAGAGCATTCAAGGCTCAGCCAGAAGGACCCAGGCAGCTTCCCTCTCCTTCTCCAGGAGCCATAAGAGTTCAGACGATCTGAGACTGCCCTACTCTAGGGACCATAGGTAGGTGATAACTCTAGCTGAGCTCACAGGCACTAGCCAATACCGACTGCCTGCCATATGAGTGTGCCATCCTGGTAGCGGCCCCGGCTGATACCCAACTGCAACTTCATGAGACCCCAAGCGAGGGCTGCGTAGCCCTCCTCTTCCTGAAGTGCCCCATAAAAATCATGAACAAAATAAAGCGGTAGTTTGAAGCTGCTACATTTTGTGATTTTGTTGGTATATTTATTTTATTTTACTTTATTAGTTTTTACTTAAAAACTTTTCTTTTAAGATCAGTTTTAGGTTTATGACAAAATTGAGAGGACAGTACAGAGATCTCTCATGTACCTTCTTTCTTCACACATGTATAGCCTTTCCCATTAGTAACATCACCCTCCAAAATGGTACGATTTTTATCAAGGATGAACCTACGTTGACACATCATAATCACCAAAGTCCATAGTGTTATTTAGGGTTGAATCTTGGTGTCCATTCTGTGGGTTTGGGCAAAGCATGATGTGTGTCCACCATTATGAGATCATTAGCGCATTCTCATTGCCTTAAAAGTCCTCTGTGTGTGGTCTGTCTTTTCCCCACCCCACACCACTCTTGTCAACCATTTGTATTTTAACTGTGTCTCTAGTTTTGTCTTTCCCAGAATGTCATGTAGTTGGAATCAGGAAGTATGCAGCCTTCTCAGATGAACTGCTTTCTCTTCGTAATATACAGTTAAGGTTTGCCTATGTCTTTTCATGGCTCAGATCAGTCATTTTTTAGTGCTGGATATTATTTCACTGTTTGGATGCGCCACAATTTATTTACCCATTCACCTACTGAAGAACATTTTGGTTGGTTCCACGTTTTGGCAATTATGAATAAAGCTGCTCTCAATCTCTGTGTGCAGGTTTTTATGTGGATATAAGTTTTCAGCTCCTATGAGTAAAAATCCAGGAGTGCAATTGCCAGGTCATATGGTGAGAGTATGTTTCATTTTGTAAGAAACTGCCCAGCTGTGTTCCAAAGCTGTTGTACTGTGTTGCATTCCCAGCAATAAATGAGAGTGTCTCTTGCTTAACATCCTCACTAGCATTGGGTATTGGATCTTGGCATTCTAATAGGTGTGTAATTGTGTAGTGGTAGCTCATTGTTGTTTTAATTTACATTCCTTTGATGACAATGGTTGGGGCATCTTTCTATGTGCTTATTTGGCTTCTATATATTTTCTTTGGTGAGGTGTCTGTTATGGTTTTGATTCATTTTTGAATTGGGTTATTGGTTTCCTTATTATTGACTTTTTAAGAGTTCATTATATATAACAGTCCTTTATCAGATATATCTTTTGTAAATATTTTCTCCAAATCTGTGGCCTATGTCCTTTTTCTCTTGATAATTGTTGTTCACAGAATAAAAAGGTTTGAATTTTAATAAAGTTCAGCTTATTGATTCTCTCCTTCATGTATCATGCCTGTAGTCTTGTATCTAAAAATATGACCATATATAAGGTCATATAGATTTTCTCCTATGTTATCTTCTAGGAGTTTTATACTTTTCATTTTACATTTAGGTCTATGATTTATTTTGAGTTAATTTTGGTGAAGGGTATAAGGTCTGTGTCTAGATTGAGTGTCTAGATTTATTTTTTTTTTTTTCATGTGAGGGTCGGTGGTAACTTTTAAAAAACACTTATTTTATTGTTTATGAGACAAGGTGAGAGAGACAGAGACAGAGACAGAGATAGAGAGAAGGGGGAAGGGCCCAGAATAGTTTTCATAGTTCATGTCATTAGTTGTGACATAGTTTCAGTCCACACAGGTAGATGTGGGGTTGCGAGGGGTGGGAACTGAACTGAGGGCCTCCCTCATGGGAGGTGAGAAACTTCACCACCACAGTTCAGCATACAGGTTTGCATGTGCCAGGGCTCAACATATTGTGCTATCCCAGCATCCCATAGTGGTAACATTTTAAGAAATAAAACAATGGCAACAGGAACATTGAAAAAATGATTTTACTTCTCTATATCTTGGTTTGATTATCTGCAAAACCATTATACACAGACCTGCCTGTCTCACGAAGGAAATGTGAACATCAAATGAAATCATATGCATGAAAGTTCTGTGCATGAGGCCCAATCCATGTCTCTTCACAAGTAAACTGGAAACTCATGAAAGCAACAACTACGGGGTACTCACATGTGAACCTCCGGTACCCAGATCTATGCCTTGCAGTAAGCAGTTAGTCAATAAAGCTTCACAAAGCTTTATGTCACATTTTGTATTGATTATTGCTAATTATTTGAACATGGAATATTTTGTTTTGAAATTCTGCAAAGTACCCATGTGTATTTAAAAGTTAACCTTTAACTTCAATACAAACATACACCTATTAACATTTAAGCATATTATATCCCTGTCTTCTAATAAGTTCCTTTTACTTTGTGCTGGTCTGGGTTCCTCATGAAAAGGACCGAGGAGACAGGGCAGGAAATCACAGGAACCCGCCCATCACCATGGTGATACAGATGTGCAGGGAATGACTGACGGCCACTTGGAATGGAAAAACTTCTCTGGACTGTCCTCCCACATGCAGCGAACTGCTGAGACTGCTTGGGGGGTGGGGGTGGGGGGCATCCTGCTCTTTGTTGAGGGAAATAAGCAAAACACAACAGTTCCACAGAAAGGGCCAGAAAACACTCTCAAACTAAAGGCCCTGCACTCATTCAAAACCAAGTCGGTTACCTTACAGACAGGGTAGGAAAGGCTTCTGCCCAAGGCTCCCTAAAGTTACCAGGCAGAACTTCACTGCTGTGCAAGAGCAAAAGGGAGTGAGCTGAGGAAAGCTCACCCTTCAGGTTCAAGCCCAAACTGAGGCTGGACAAGAATAACTAAGGTAAGGTGACCAGATTTTAACATTGGTAAAGCGGACACCATTGACTGGGGGGGAGGGAGTTCTTGATTTAAAATGTGGTCTATCTCCCGCTGCTCCCTAGCTTGTCGTGCATTCTTTCCAAAAATCGGGACTTTTTTAAAACACCATGGGACGTGGGACAAATTGTTAAAAATCGGGACTGTCCCTCCAAAAGTGGGATGTCTGGTCACCTTGAACTAAGGCCCTTCTCTGCCGTCTCCTGCATCCCCACTAGGAGCCCAAGATGGAGTAAGAAATCTGCTGGTGGAGGACATTAAGGTGAAGGGAAGAGAGACAGCCCGTCTTTGAAAAAACTGTGCAGGAACTGTTGGAATGTGAGGGTGAAGAAAGAACAGTGCTTCTAACAGCAGCCCACCGTGGCAGCTGTGCAGATTCTGATGCCTGCGGACTAAAGCAGCGAAACTCACCAGCAGCTCCAGTGCTGAAATCAGCTGCCTCCATCCCCCTGCTAACTGCCTGCCAGGAGCAGAAGTGATCTGTAGCTGGGCCTAAGCACGCTTCCCTCAGCCTCGACCAATCATCTTCATGCTGTGCCCACAAATGATTGTCTAATGATTCGAAAAGACACAACTAACAAAAAAGGTGTGGATGACAAACACATGGTGAAGGGCTCAACAGCAGGTGGGTTAAAAGCATATTTAGTACTACAATGCGTCTAATATAATGACTAAAGATATACTAAGTGCCGGTAACAATGTAGAGCAACTGGAACTCCCATCTTTACGGATTGGAATGCAAAATACTATAACCACCTTGGGAAAATGGTTTGGCACTTTCTTATGAAGTCTAAAATACACTTACCAACCATGCTACTCCTAGAATTTTACCTAAGAGAAATTAAAGCCTGTGTATATACTGATGCCTTAAAATGATTTTAATAAACTTTATTTATAATAGTCCCAAGCTGGAAACCATGCAAATGTCTATTAACTGGTGAATTAATAAACAATAGACTACCGCTGGCTGTTAGAAAGCATTTACTGCTATATGAAGAATATGAATAAATCTCAAAAGCATAATGGTAGGTGAAAGAAGCCAGATACCAAAGGCTCATATTGTATGATTCCATTTATACATGAAGTTCTAAAAAAAATGGAAACTGTGGGGACAGAAATAAAATGTCATATTGATTCCATTGGAGTTGGGGAATGGGCATTGAATGTCAAAAGGGCATGAGAAAATTTATGAAGGTAATAGGGATATTGTATGTTTTGATTGTGGTAGTGATGATTACATGATTCTAAATATTAAAGTATCTGTCATCCTAAAATATACATTTTACTGTATGTAGGTTTTAGTATAATAAGCCTGAGCTTTAAAAAATACATAAAAGATTGTTAAGAGTCTTTGGAGAAGTAAGGAAGAGTAACACTATGAATCCTATTGTTTGAGATTTATTTACTATTGAGGTTTTCAAGATGTATTATTTACAGCTTTTTCCCTTGGGGTTTGTGGGTTTTATTTTTCCACAATTGCAAAACCATCAAATTTGATTGCAGTATATTACTGTTGAGTTTCTTTCACTATTTCTCCTTTTAGAGAACCTAATTAATCACTGTATACCATTTAAGAAGCTGTGTTGATCAGAAATGTTTTTACTTTTTTACTTCCTCAGAGGAAACCATTCATGCAAGTGATTTTCTCCCTAAGCTGAAGTTTTGTGAGTCAGATCCTGTTTTACAGGCTTTGATAAAATACCCAGAGTGGTGTTGAAGGAACAACATATTGAATCCTTTTATATGTTGAATATTGATTTTGTAATGTACAGAGATGCCCTCTGGCTTATCTGTTTTATATTTTTGGCATTTTATTATTTCCTTAAAGCAGGTATACCTGAAAATGCTATGATTCATTAATGTATCCAATGGTCAAATTGGAGAGACACCTAAGGCCAAATGGTCAATGACCTTTTAAACATAGCCAACTCTCCTATTGGCTTACCATGGAGACCTCAAGACAAACAACCTTGGGGTATAGTCTTTTTCCAAAATTCACCCAGCCTTTTCTCTCACTGACCTCCTGACCAACATTGTCCTCCTTATCTAGGCAGTCCTCTGATTCCTAAACTTGGTACAAGGGTTGGTGATCTCTAAGTTTAATCTACAACTTTGATCTGGCATCATTTTCAAGTAACTGTTTGGGGAGGACTCATCTTGTCCCTTGATTCTAGTGGCTTCCAAGGTTAAGTAGACATGCTTCCTTTCTCTTTCTGCCAAAACTTCAGACTCCTGGAGACTTTTGTGGATCCTCTCTCATTCCCAAAATATCCTGGAGCAGAGGTTCTCAAACTGTAGTCTGCGAACCCCTGGCAGTTGAGACACTTCAGAGGTTCCAAGAGGCCAAAATTATTTTCATAATAATAAGATATCATTTGCCTTTTCTGCTGTGTTAATATTGGCACAGAAGTTTCAAAAACAATGGTGGGAAAAATTTCCAATACCTTTGTATGAATTAAGGTAACGACACCAGACTAGTAATACTTGGATTCTTCACCACCCCACAGTAGCAAAAAAAAAAAAAAAAGAAGAAGAAGAAAAAAAGAAAGAAAAAAAGGCAAAAACAGACCAATGTCACGTGAGAATGTCCTTGATAATGGGAAGTATATGAAGCACATTTGATACGAAGTTTGATAGTGTCTCAAGGAAAGGAATTAGTGTGATTGTATTAGGTATGAGCTGAATTGGCCCCCTTTTTTTATCTTTCAATTTTACTTGAAAATCTGACAGGCAAATTGTTGTTATCACAGTTAGGTATTTGGCAGACATTGTTTCAAAGTGAATGAATTGTGTCTGTCAATTTATAGCAAATAAATGATAGTATTTTTTGTCAGTGACAAATTTGAGCTTTCTAGGAATAATGTGAAAATTGGAAGACTTGTTTCTGCTACTGTAATCCTGATCATTTCTCAATATTTAAAACGTTTGAAATCAGATTGGTGTTGATATTAACAGTTGTGATATATCTGATATTGTATGTTAAAGTATGTCAACATCTGAAAGCTCTTCATAACTCAGTGAACTGATATTTTCCAATCGACCTATCCATGTTGTTAAAAAATCATGTATGGGTAAAAGACCCATTAAAATTGCAAAGTAGGCCAAAAATACTCCAATGTGGCAGAGTAAAAAACAAACAAAAAAACAACCCATTCACATGATATTAGATTCCAGATTACATAACAAAAAGTTTAAGAAAAACCTCTTGTCAAGTATGAGTATAATACCAAAGATAAATATATAGTCGCAGTTACCTGAAAATCTATTAAACTATTTCTTATTTCCTCAACTACAGATTTAGTACAGAACAGATTTAAGAATCCAGCAATCTGCTTATTAAGCAAAATATTAAACAGATTGCAGAAAGGTAAAACAATGTCACTTTCTTCAATAGTTTTGTCTTAGGAATATATTTTTTCCAAATAGTATATTACCTTTGTTAGCATAAAATATGTTTATTATGATTTAAATGAATGAACCCAAATATTTTATAATTTCTCAATTTTAATGTCTAATATAGCAAATATTAATAATGGGCATAAACAAAACCTTTTTGGGGTTCTCAGTAAATTTCATGAGCACAAAATTTCCTGAGATCAACACATTTAAGAACTGCTGTCCTAGAGCTCTGTGTTCCAAAAGTTATGGCTGATTTATTTGGTTTTAGTAGATATCTTAAAACTGAACTATAAAGGTTTCATGGGATTATTGAACCAAAACTTCAACTCCATCATGTGGTTGACAGAGGTACTGGCCAAGTGTCAGGGGCAGGGACATTGTCAATGTGCAAACCTAATGTCTCACATGTGTCTATTCTTCCTCTTCCCCAACTTGCCACTTCTTAATGGAGTCCAACTTACTCAGCTTGCCTTAGGGCTCACAAGTCAGAATGGAGCCTATTTATAGGACAATTCCACCTTGTTTTTTAGGTATGACTGAGCTGTAGGTGTTTCCTCTATTCAACTACAGAGTCAGTTATTCAGTTTTACCTTGCGAATCATGTTTACTAGCCCTACTCAATAAGACAGAGCCAGAATCACAATTTTTTTCATTGTGCTAAAAGAATAGCATGGGGGTACAACTTACAGCTGAATATATCAACACACTACTTGAAATAATATTGTATCAAGTTCCAGAAAGTCTGGGAAAACTGTAAGATAAACTGTTCAAAGTGTCAAAATGTCCAAACAAGAGAGGATCAAGAATTTCTAGAAGGGGATCTTTGGATTGGGAGGTTGGATTGGGAGCAGAACCCCACCATGTCCTGTTTTGCCACTTTTCTTTGACCAAGTTCCTTAACATAAGGCAAAGGCTTATGTGCTGATAATTGATTAGAACAGACCCAGGGAACCCAGGTGAGGTCAGAAAGGTGGGGAGCAAATCAGGTAAGCACTTTAGGCCTCTGGCCACTGCTTGCTACCAAGCACCACTGATTAGTTGATCTGACAGGACCATCTTTAGAAAAGTCAGATGAATCTTTGTGTCTCAGGGTAGTATGTCCATGGAGGGGGAAAAAGCATGTATCTGCTGGATGTTTCATCTTGTTGGTCACTTGTTCACCCTGCAGACTGTTAAATGCCACTGGGCAGCTCCCACAGGCCTTATGCCTCATCTGGACAAGGAAAGAGCCACAGACAAGGGGTCCAGGGCATGGGTGAGAGTAGAGATGATCTCTGGTGGTACTCACACTAACCTGGGTTCTGTAGGGACTGAGGAGGAATAAACAGTCACCAGTCCTGGTGACAGCTGCAGCTGAGGGGATCTGATGTGTCTGCTACCATGCACTGAGCTGGTAAAATTCCATAAAGGGCAATGATACCTACACTGTATGCAGTGTGGCATGTCTGTTTCTCTGCACATCGTCCATTCATATACAAGGACTGTCAGGAAAAAAATCCAGCCATTGTCAATAAAATGAGAATGGTTACATGGCTTGACATGTCCTCATGTAAGTTCTGGACCCCATTCAAAAATTAAGCATGATGAAGAAAGGGGCTGTATCTTCCAGGACAAGATCTCCCAATATATTGTGTTTCCATAAGGAGGGACCCCAGCTTACAGATGTCAGGTATTTCAGGTGTAGTAACCATCCACATTGGCTTCTATAAATATTAGGTAGCTCTAGACAATATTAGGTAGCTCTAGACATGAATTAGTTTCTCAAGTTCTCCCATGTTGTCATTGTTCTTACTTAATTTACTTTATTTCGAGAGACATCACATTAAACTCCATTCCTTCCTACATAAAATTTGTATTTTCACTTCTTTTCAACATAAATAAATGATCTTTTAGTAATGAAATTAGTATATGGAATGACTCATGGAGTATGCAGTTTCTAACTGTTCTGGCCTGGACTCCCCTTAAAGCATATCACAGGCTGATAACTAATCTGCCATCTGGCCTTTGCATCACTAACAGCTTCTCCTGCTTTCCAAGAGCTTCACACTGAATGCACGTCCTTCCAGGGAACACTAAAAACAAACAAACAAACAAGCAAACAAATCAAATATGATCCAATATGGTAAGATACCTGTAATGGAATAATAGAAGCCTAAAACCTGCTAGCACTTCCTAGCTTAGGGCTTACAAAGTATGAAAGACTGGATACACTATTTTAAACTACCATTGAAAAGAAAATTGTGTCCTATTTTAGAGTCAATTTATCCTTGCTTGCCTACTTGATTCTGCTCTATCCACACCTGGAATATTGTATTTAATTTAAGATAACTAAGTGGAATGGATGATAGAGTAAAAAGGAAAACACGCTAAAAAGAAATATCCAATGAGTAGAGCAACAGAATAATTGGTTTTAGTGGGAAGATGGATGCATATATTTATGACTGAACTAATATAGAGATTTATGACAGGAATGCAAGGTATTCAAACATGATTTTTTCTCAAATTCTCTGCCAAACAGTAAACATGTTAGTTAACTTTTTAATGTATTGCTGAATTCAATTTGCTAATACTTTGTTGACAATTTTTGTATCTATGTTTATTAGTGATATTGGCCTTAGTTTTCTTCTTTGTAGTCTTTAATTTTGCAATCAGGGTAATGGTGGCCTCATAACATGAGCTTGGAGCTTTCCCTCTTACATTTTTTTGAAATAGCTTGAGGAGAATAGGTCTCAATTCTTTTTTGACTGGTAAAATTCACCTGTGAAGCTATCTGGTCCAGGACTTTTGTTTGTTGAAAGTTTGTTGATTGCTTATTTGATTTAGTTGTTAGTAATTGGCCTGTTTAGAGTTTCTGTGTCTTCATGATTCAGCCTTGGAAATTTATATAGTCTTAGGAATTTATTCATTTCTTTCAGATTGTCCAATTTGTTGTCATATAGTTGCTCATAGTACAGTGTTCCCTCGCCACTTCACGCTTCATGTTTTGCGGCTTCAGTGCTTCGCGGGTTTTTCCAAAATATTCATCAAAAAATAAAAATGAAAAAAATACAACCATGTCGGCAGCCACATGGCGGAAAGGAGCATTGTTTCATGTGGATACACGAGAGAGAAGGATCCCTGCATGTCAAACAAAGAGATGAGGTGACTCAGAGTCCATCCCACGGGCTCTCATAAAGGCGCGTGATTGGTTTCCGGTGCCACATCGACCCATGAGAAGACGAGTGGGTTTATCCCTGTGAGTTGATTGTCTGCGCATCATCGCAGCCTCACCTAGCATCTTCTCTTGTTGCATCTCGCCCGTCTTGTCCATGATGTTGACTGTCTCGCACACTGTATTTGAGTGTTGTGTTGGCGATAACTTGTTTGGTTTAAGCGATCACTTTTTTTATTAATTAAGCCCTTATAATGCCGCCTAAGTGCTGTGCCCTTGCGAAAGCTTCCTCCGGGGCCCCCAAGAGGAAGAAGATGATGACCATCAGCGAAAAGTGAAACTTTTAGATATGATCCAAGAGGGCAGAAGTGATGCATCTGTGGCACGCCATGACGGGGTGAAGGAATCTACAGTGCGGTCCATCAAGAAAGAGGAAGCAAACATCCGCAAAACGGCTTCCATCACCTTCAATAAAGCAGCGAAACGTGTGGTAACTCCGCGTAATCACAGAATTGTGAACATGGAAGCTGCACTGGCATTGTGGATTGCTGATGGCAGGAAAAAGACAGTGAGTTTGGACACTAATATGATCAGGACAAAGGCCAAAGCTCTCTACGACCTAATCTTGCCCGATGACGACAATGAAGAGGCTGAAGAAGGTGCTGACGAACCTCAAGCCAGTACTAGCGCTGCCAGGAGTGATTCGCCTCCTCGAGGACGAGGCTTTTCAGCCAGCAAAGGCTGGTTCGAAA
>PVKE010012805.1:0-37634 GCA_004027555.1 Craseonycteris thonglongyai
AAATGAACATGCTCAACATAAGATCTAACAAGTAATATATCATTATCAGGAGGATATGTACTTTGCAAAGTGGAAGGTACATATTGCAAAGTGGAAATTAATCTCTGCTTAGATATATACTTGACTCTCATTGCCATTCTGATTCTGATAATGGGTGTGATATATGGCATTCACTTATTCATTTATTCATCCAACAAACATTTATTGAGTAAGGCCTGTGTATAAGGACAGAGATAAAAGAAAATTAGACCCATGCCTACCCTTGAAGGACTCATTCTTAATATTAGGATAATATAATACAATACAGCATTGATAAATATTGCATTTTTAGCATTGATACAATTGATGATCCAATGCACTTTCTAATAGATATATGCTCAGTGCCTAGTTGGATCATAACCAGAATGGAAATGAACTGCGTTGGAAAGAGGAAATGTGTCAGTTTAGCTGGGATGAGGAGGATGAATATAGTGACAGAGGAAGTCTCGGAGCAAATCGGAATGAAGCAAAGTACTTATGTCAGGACTGGGAACTACTATTTTAGTAGCAACAGCACCATCACAGAACTTTCTTGAGAACCTGACTTTGCACTCTGGTCCTAGGGGATGCAATGGAAACCAAGAGTGTTCGCTGACCAGCCAAACTCCACTGCTTGTGAAACACGACCCTCAAAATGATCACATGTGCTGCAGTGTCCTGTTAGTACGATTGAGGCAATAGGTGATGTCATGGTTTTCCGAATCTGAGGTTTGATGTCCTCCCCAAACAGCAAAGTAAATTCTGTTGCAAAGCTACATTTTTCTGTTATGCTTTCAGGTGATGTTAGATTCAATGATGTATTTTCTAGAATGTGCTACAATACTGTGAAGTCATAAGCTTTTTTGAGGAATAAGTTTCTTTGGAAGTGAGTTCTACCAATTGATGATGAATGTCTAGCTACACGATATTTCATAAATGGTTGTCAAATTTTTTTTTCTTCCTTTTAGTGGACTAATCATGTCCAACATCTACAATAGACTTATGGATGTTTTTGTGGCCCTGTGACTGGTCAGAGGACTGAATTTGATCCAGCGCTGTTCATTATGCATTAAGGACAGTGATATCATGGAAAAAGTAGGATTTTTGTAGCTAAATGCACCTAAGTTTAAATATAAGCAATATAATTCAATAGCTATGTCAATTTGGGCAAGTAACTTAATATATTTAACTTTAATTTTTCTGCTTAGAAATGAGAGTGATTTTTATCAGCTTATTAAGTGGTTTTGTGGAATAAAAGGTCTAATGTGTTCTGTGTAATTATTGGCATATAGCAGGTGCTCAATTAATTATATTAATGTTGCTCAATCATTAGTAGGTGTTTCTGAACTGAAAAAGTTGTCAGGTCCATAAAAATTACTTAAAATCTAGCAGATTTTTAAAGAAGTTTACTATGCATCAAGCTCTTTACTAGATGTTTTGAGGATGATCAGAAAAGCATAAAAAGATAACCGAACTCCTGAAAAATCAAGATCCAGTTGAAGTAACAATCTTCTAGGGAGCAAACAGATAATATCATAAAACAGTAAAACAACAACAACAACAATAAATGCTAGGTGATTTTATGTAGGCTGTCAGCACAATAGCCGTTCAGATGTGGGAGAAAAAGCTGGAGGAAATAAATGGAAGTCAGAGCATGCGGGTAAACACTGAAGGATATATATTATTAAGAAGGAGAAGGGGCAGCTGGGAGACATCAGTGCCACCCTCACAAACTGGCAGTCCTCAGGTTCAGTGTACCTAGAAGAACTGTTTTATTTGGCCTTCACATCAACATCCCCAAATGCCAAAGAATGAATGAGCCATCTAGAAGTAGGCAAAAAAATAAAACAAAAATCTCACATATTTTCTAAGAGGATAATGTTTCATCCATTAAGTACATATAATACCTTTCTCTAGTCTGGTATCAATATAGAAGGAGGGTGAGTAATGTGTTAGCTGGGAGTTAATTGGCTGCGGAGACTCTATTTTCAGTCATTGCCTGTGTTTTTTGAATTAATATACACAGTGGGTGATTCAGCAAAAGGATTTAAAAATAATTTCTGTATAGAAAGATCCTATGAATTTGATGTCTTCATAATTTATGAAGACTAAACCCATAATAGCTCTATTTTCTCTTTAGCTTTGGAAAAGAAAAGATGCCATTAGTTTAAATTAGGCTTGTATGTGGAATAACCTTGTGTATCAACAAACATAGTTTGACTCAGATGCTATAGTTTAACTCAGATGAGTTAATGCCAGAAAGAACTGACATTTTAAAAGAGATTCTTTAAAAAATGTAAGGTAAAATTTGTTGACAAGGTCAGATGAAAGTATCCTAGAGAGTTGATAAACAACACATTAATTTATAAATTATAAATATATCATTTATGGTAAGTGAAAACTCAACATATATTAAGTGGTTCGTTATTATAAATTGGCTACACTTTACCCAGGTTACTCTTGATATAAATGGAATTATTTGTGACTTAGTTGTATTTGAAGGCTTGTATTAGTATTCAGGATGGTTGATGAACGTGTAGATATGATGGGAAGTTGCATGTTTTATGTTAAAAAGTGTTCTAACTACAGAAGGTACTAAATGCCCAGATGAAATGAATTAAGGTATAAAATGTGTTCACTTCATTTATTTGTTACTCCCAAAAAGTTTACCCTCTTAATGAAGCTGACTGTGGGTACGTGTATTTTATCTCTTCTAGCTGTAGAATCCTAAAGCGTAGAAAAGTGAACTGTATTTGTTGGGATCCAGAAGGCACATGGGGTCAGTGCCTAGGTGTCTACATCCAGGCACCATTTACTGATTTGGTCACATATTTTCACCAATATCAGCTTTTGCTTTCTACTCATGGGTGGCCTAAAGGAAAACTTTATGAACACTTACAGTCTTGACCTGAACTCTAAAGAGGGAAAGAATAAATAAGTGAGATAATTTAAGTTTAGGAATATCTTTTACTTCAAAAATAGTTTTCTTGGAGTGTGTATTATAAAAATGTGTCTTTAATCTGCATAGTGGTTTTTACTCTAGTCTATTATATAGTATACTTTCACAAAACATGAGGTGGAAAGATTTAATATAACTCTTCAAAGACATATGATATTGGTATTTTTGTGTGTTTATCATGGTTTGGATCATTAAAATAAAGAAATAAAATCTAAACTTTACCTCCATCAGTTGTTGAGTTTGCAGAGCATGGAGAACACAGCACCAGTCATGTCTAAACTACCTGTGAGTTCAGACATGAACTGGAACCAATGACCCATTAAATACCTTCTTTTGTTGTTTAAATCATATTCTAGCTTTGTGAAATAATTGTTATTGCAGAATGTTGTAACGGAGCCAAGGAACAAAATTCCTACGCCTCCTGTCAGAGTAGAGACTGAGCCAAGTTCACCAAGTTGTATTCCATTGTTTTCTGAGTCCATACTATTGGAAAGTCTTTCCTGGAGTATAATTAGGAATAGGGAACTCAAGAAATAGCACAATTTGGTTATGGGGTGTGTGTGTGTGTTGATTTTTCTCATTTATAGTATTATTGTAATATTTTCCAGGAAATGAAAAAAAACTTTTTCTTTTTTAGAAAGAAGTTGCCTGCTTAAATATCCAGACATCCTTTCTAGAAAAAAATGGTGTAAAAAAAATGATAACCATTTTTTACTTCTACTACATTTATGAGGGAAAAAACATCTTTGTAATATTTATATAGTAGGAAATAGCCACACCATAAGTCACAAGTCTTATTGTGAGATGTAATTCACTAGATGGTATAGTAATTTTTAATTTTCTTTTTAAAAGACACAGCTAAATTTCAATTTAGAAGGTACTTACATTAAAAATTCATGAATACCTTTGGTAACCAATTAAGAAGGACTTTTGTCTTAAGAGTTAGTGTGTCTGATGTGAGAATGTTATAAATGTTCTAAATTATCTTTCTTCCTCCAGTTTTTATGCCTTCTGTACAATATTAATAGTGCTTTGTGAGAAAAAAAAGTTTCAGCAAATGTTCCCTTTCTTCTTTCTTTTTGTCCTGTATTGTAAGATACATATACTTTTGCAAATATTTACTTGCTGGAGTAGCCAAAATCTAGCAAGCATTACTGTAGTTAATGCATATTATTATAGGTCCTTGAATCATTGTCAACTGTAGAGACTGTTCACATATGATATGATTTTGCATGTTATTTTCTGAAAAAAGGAATTCTTGGGATGGAGAAATAGAGATTGAAACAGGCTGTATGTTCTGTTGGGGGTGGTAAAGCTGGGAAGATGGGGAATTTTGGAGGGAGTGAGCTTGTATGAGGTAGTTGACATGTAAGTAGTACTAAACCAACCACCAAAAGCTTTAAATTTATAGGTATTGGTATTATTAAGTGTGGTGAGGAAGTGATTAATGAAATCTCTAACATTAAAAATAACAATATAAATTGTAAATGCAAATTATCCTTTTAGCAAATAACTTTACCTGCCAAATTTCTTAGTGAAAGATTTTGTCAGTCTCAATAATGTTGTTGTTTTTTTTAAGATTTATTTTATTGTTTTTGAGAGAGAGAGAGAGAGAGAGAGAGAGAGAAGGGGGAGGGCCCAGAGCAGTCTCCATAGTTTCACATCATTAGTTTTCCACATAGTTTCATTCCACAGGTAGGTGCGGGGCCATGCAGGGTGGAACCAGGCAGGGGGTCTCCACATGGGAAGCGCATCCCCATGAGCAGGGGACCTTCTGCATGAGACGCACGCCCTGGGTGGGTGCTGAACTGGGAACTTCCCATATGGGAAGCTTGCTTTTTTTTTTTTTTCTTTCACTAAACTAAGTTTTATTTGGATTTGCCAGTGTCTAATGTCTTCTTTTGTCCCAGGATCCAATCGACCCCACAAATGCACTTTGTCATCTCGTGTCCTAGGGCTGCTCCAATCTGACCCCACAACGTATTGTGCTATCTTGCCTCACGTTCTCCATTCTGACTCCACAATGCATTGTGCCACCTCACGTCCTCATCTCCATTCTGCCCCCACAATGTATTTTGTCATCCATCTCATGTCCTCAGCCTACTCCATTCTGACCCCAAAAATGAACTTCGTCATCTTGTGTCCCAAGGCTGCTCCATGTTGAAAATGACCCCACAGTGCATTGCGCTATCTCACATCCTCATCTACTCCATTCTGACTCCACAATGCATTGCACCATCTCGCCCACAGCCTTTTCTATTCTGACCCCACAATGCATTGCGCCATCTCGCATGCTCATCTTCTCCATTCTGTCCCCACAATGCATTGTGCCATCTCTTGTCCTCACCTTCATTCTGACCTCACAATACATTTCACCATCTTGTGCCCTAAGTCATCTCCATTCTAACCCCACAATACACTTCACCATCTTGTGTCCTAAGTCATCTTCATTTTGACCCCACAATGCACTTAACCATCTTGTGTCCTAAGTCATCTTCATTCTGGGTGGGAAGCACACCCCAGTTCAGCATATCGAGCCTCATGGGCCAGGAATGGGACTGGATCCTAGGACCCCCAGCTTTCAATGGCAGTGCTTAACTCGCTGAGCCATCCCAGCTTCCCTTCAATAAGCTGTCATTTTAAAAGAAAACTTTACCTCCTTTCACTTATTATGTACCTTAAAGAATGTCAAAGACTCAAGACATTTTCATAAACCAGATAACAGGAAGATAATTTCAAGAATAGCTAATGTTTAATGAGAGCACTTATTCTATGCTAGCCAGTTATCAGCACTTTGGTAAACCTCATTTAATCCTCACAACCACCCTATGAGTTACAGACTGTTATCATTTTATTTACTTATAAATATATGTATGTAAATTTAAATAAATAATCTAAATCTAAATCAATATCTGAATGAATAGATTTATTCATATATTATTATAGATGATGAAATGATACAAAGAACACATAAGATTTAGCCAGATATATACTGGAGCTAAATTGTATTTTGACCCATGACAGTGAGTTGTCACAGTATATTATTTTAACTACGACACTAGTTTGCCCTGGAATATAATAGCTAGAATCCCAAAGAAATGGAGGTTGATTGAACTAGAAGATTTGATATCTGTAGCTTCTCTATTTTAGAGGCAGCATTATGTAATAGGTATTATACCAAATTTAAGAATTCCATATTCAAATTCCCAACGCAATTTTCACAGATGATAGGATTTTGACCAAGATACTGATCTTTTAGAACATATTATCTACATCTGCAAAATACTTGTAGCAATAGACACTTTTCGTCTTAGCAATCTTTTATTTAGTTAAGTGTAGGATTTTAGTTATAAGCACGCAGGAAAGGCAGTGGTACCATGGATACAAGTAACTGAAACATCGGGGTGACTGGCGAAAGCTGCTCAATTCAGTGCTGGGCTGCTCCAGCCCAGGTCTGGATGACTTTAATAAGGGGGCTTGTAGCTATGTGACTGGTGGGAATAATTTGAGACTCCTTCATCTAATTTCATGCAAATAGTTGTTTTATTGTAACCTATCAATAGCTCAGCTTCCATTGGCATGATTTTTAAGACTACGAGTGTATCACTTTCATAATCACATTATTCCTTCAATGTCTAGAGGACCCTCATTCCATCTTTAGTGAAAATAACTGAAAAAAAAGAGGCAAAAGCATTTCCAGCACTATGACATTATGAACACTACAATTTTAACAAATGGCCACCAAAGTGCTCTGAGAAATTTATAACATAGTAAAAGATGAGTACAAATGCAAAAGAAATATCGCTTCTCAGCCTTTGGGCTAAATCAAGTGTACAACGATAAGAGAAACACTGGAGATAGGGAACCAAGTTCACGAATACATGCAATGTTTAATATTTGCCATATACTTTTAAATTAGTAACACAGAATTAAAAGAAAACTTGGCAAGTATTTTGTGACAATGGCTGAAACCTTGAATGTAATGTGAGTTAATAAGCTTGGCACTTAAATTTGCATTATAACTTCTCCATGTTGTTATGTTGATTTGAAACTTCCTTTGTAGAATCCTGAAGAACAGGGTTTTGGGATCATCTTCTTCAGTCCCATCATCTATACCTCAGGAAACGGGCTCCAAGAAATTGTTTTATTCCCTGTATTCCCCATCTTTTAAAAATTAAATGAAGGGGAAGCCAGGATGGCTCAGTGGGTTAAGCACTCACTTTGCAGCACAGAGGGCCCAGGATCAAATCCTGTCCATGCCCGTGAGGACCCATATGCTGAACTGGGAGCTCCCCCAGTTCAGTTCTCTCTCTCTCTCTTTCTTTCTCTGTCAAAAACAATTTTAAAAAATACTTAAAAAAAATTCAATGAATAAAACGAGACTAGTTTTTCTGCAAGAGTTGATAAAACAAGGAATATCTATATATGCTATATATAGATATTCATTGTAGAAACTTCGTTGTAGATGAAGTACCATTGGATAATCTGCGTTATTTGTTTATAGCAAGCATTTATTGAACTTCTATTATCTTTGGCAGACATTGAGAATACAAAGCTCAGCCCTTATCCTCAAACAACTCATGGTATAGTATATATTTTAGTAGCAAAATAAATAAATGCATTCCTATTTATTTTAGGAGCACTGATAGGAAGTGTCTAAATTTCAATTGCTGCTTCTTCCAAACCCTGAAGGGTGACTATTATAATTCTCATGTCCTCGCACAGAAAAGCTGTCTCAGAGAAGTCGTGGCAAACTGTTCAAGGTTACAACACTGGGTACGCACTGGCACTGGGCACAGGCCCTGACCAGCCTGCTACCAATGGCCATCCTTTCCCCACGAATCCCCAAAGTGGGGTATGATTTGATCACAATCACATGCAGTCCCCTTTCAGCCCCCTATGACAGCCTGACAGGTTTATTTTTGAAGGCTCAACCTAGTGATTATGTAGGGAAGCACATTCTCGAGTTACGAAGAACTAGTGACAAGCGATTACTCAGGTGTGCAATGGGAGTTCAGAGCTTGTTTTCTTTGTTTATTCCTGCCCATTTTGTGTGTACGCCCATGTTCATTATAGTGTTCAAAGTGTCTCCATTGGGCTATGATAAGACTGATTTTTTTTCCTCTCTCTCTTTCAGGTATGGAAAAATTGTATCCACAAAGGCAATTCTTGACAAAAACACAAATCAGTGCAAAGGTATGTGTAGCGGCAGCTGTGCCCTGAGATCTTGTCTATGCTGTTTATTTGATAGCTCTGCCAAGGCAGAGGTCCAGCACCCACTGTGCAGAGTTTACATTGTATAGCATAGGGCAACCCTCTTTAGTAATACCAAGGCTTTGATGGGCTGTATTTCTAGTAACATTGCTCATTAATTTTTTTCATTAACAAACAAAATGAAAAATCTCAAATTAGAGCAAGTACCAAATTGCTTCAGCATAAAACTAAATTACCTCCTAACAACTTTGGGTTGTCTGATTTGAATGATATCATCAGTGATGCAAATTGATTTCCTATATAAAAATGAGGAACTCTGGGGCAAACTTTCCCATGCAAAACACATTTTAATTTATCTGTGCTTTAAAGCTTTAGCAACATTGTTGACTAGGAATGAATTTACAACTGGGCAAACAGTGTCTCAGCTCCAGACGTGAGCACCTCATGGGATCTCAGAGTTGGTAACTTATTAAGTCTCCTCCTTCTCCCGTCACCTTTTTTTTTGGAGAGACGGAATATTTCTGAAGTTGTGTGACTATACCTTTGGCTTTTATTTTTTCATGTTTGGTGATCCTATACTCTTTTAAATGTTGCATTAAATTATTTGTGAAATCTATATTGTTTCTCTTACATGACTGAGTTCTTACTGGAAAATTAGAATGCTTCTTGTTGTATATGGTTTGTTGTTCCTTTAATCTAGTATTTTTTATAATACTGATATTAGGAAGTAGGGTAGAGCCAAGATCACTGCTTCTAGTTCTCATATAAATATAATGTGCCCAAATTTTAGGAATGGATACTCATACATTGCAGATACATACTAACCTATTTGGGTTACTCAGGTTTAATTCAGCAATTAAAACAAAACATTTCTTGTCTCCTATAAACCTACAGATGTACGTAGTTTTCAGATACTGCAAGATAAAAAATAATAAGACACAGTTTTTGTTATCTAATAGTTCAATTTATAGTTGAAAAGGAAACCACCAAGAAAACCAAGAAACCAATCCTAATAATATTATTAGGATTAGTGTATTAGCCTAATATATGTGACAGTATAACAGAGGTACCTATAAGAGGGAGATCAACAGCATACTGTGAGATAAGAATATGGAGATTTCTTTTTAGGGAATTGAGTTTATAAAACCAAGGTAGAATGGACGGGCTTGGGAAAGGTTGGTGTTCAGGAGAAAGAATTTCACAATGTAATTGATCAGACCCACATGTCTGGAATAGAAAAATGCACAGGTACGGATAGTGGTAGACAGAAGGAAGAGGTCACTTTTGGAAACTTTAAAAAAGTTATCCTGCATATCTTGAACTTAATTCGGTGTGAAGCCCTTAATAGTTTTTTGAGAAGACACTATCATTCTGTTTTAGAAAAGTTATTTTGTCAAAAGGGATTGAAATCAAATTACAAAGAGGAGAAGTTAGACATAGAAAAAAAAAAGTAGTGTAGATTTGAAATGCATAGATCAAGAGGAAAATGAGAAAAGTCACCAGACACTGTTAGGAAAATGAAAAAAGGTGACTTTGATAAAAGTGAAAAAAGGATATATAAAAGGAAGCCTACAGTTTGAGCTTTCCTGATTGAGGAAGGGGGCTTTCCCATTTCCTAACGTAAGAAGTCCAAAAAGAATAGGAGTAGGGTTTGTAGAGAAGGTGATGTATTATGTTTTGGGAAAGCTGAATTAGAGGCTTGGGCATAGCAGCCATGTGGGAGATGTCAAAGAAGAAGGCACAAGAAAGCTCAGAGCTATAGATGGTGACTAAAATCAAAAGAAGAGATAACACCAACAGGTAACTTGTAGAGGGTAAATGGTATGGACTTTATTAAGGTGGACAGCTAAAAACTGAGTCTTGGAGAATATCTAAGAACTTAGCTGGGCCATGACTAGAAGGTACTCTTTACTTTTGGCCTATGAGAAGCATATGGTATGGTAGAAGCATTAGAATGCTAAATCTGTTATTTTTAGACATGTCCAACCCATCTCCAAAGTCTTTGAATAAAAAATATATATAATAACAACCAGAGAAAAATGAGGCTCCCAACTTATATGTATTGATTGAACACTAATCAGAAGTAGAAAGAATTCACGGACAAACAGCACCTGTTAACCTCAGTGGATCTCATTGTATATCTGATAATTGCAGTGGACAATCTGAAGGGAACCTTCACTATGCAAATTTTTGCTCAAGAATACTGATATCTCTTGTCATTGTACAACATTGAGATAACAAAGGTAAAAACTGCTAACCTGAAAAACTATGTACTTTTGTGTACTTGTGAGGTAAGAGATGTAACTGAAATGGGTTATTAGAATTTCCATAAGAAAATATCTCTCAACAGTGGGATGCTGATACAGACAAATGTTGTAGGTAACCTTACGTGAACTCCTAACTCTTCTATCTACAATATCATGTAATGGCTTATTTAATTTTTTCTCTCTCCAAAGAGAGTTTTAAACTCAATGAAGACAGGATTTGTGCAATCTAGGAAACTTCTTCAAAGTGGCATCTTTGACAGAAATGAATGACTGTCTATTGGGGTTCTACAAGAAAATATTTAGAACATATCTTTGTTTTTAGATCAACTTTGTGTGTATTATAACATATATATCAGTATAAAAATTACAAGTGCCTATATTCTAGACAAGTAAATGTATAAATATTGAGTTTGCTGATCCCAAATCTTTTTCTTTATAGTAATGTAGATTTTAAATGTAGTTTGGATACTACTGGCCTCAAACATAATAAGCACTGATAAATATGGAGGGAGAAAGGGGAGAGAGGAAAAAAGAGGAGAAAGGGAGAGAGAAGAAAGGAAGAATGGAAGGAAGGGTGAAAGGAAGGAAGGTAGGCAGGGAAAGATGGGACCATGGAACCACATAGGAAAATCATTTATTAGAAAGGCATGGGGAAGCAGGGATGGCTCAGCGGGTTAAGTGCTCACTTGCAGCCCCAGGGACCGAGGATCAAATCCTGGCCCTCATCCACATAGACCCATATGCTGAACTGCAGTGTGCTTCCCATGCAGGAGGCCTCCAGTTTGGTTCTCACCTCCTGGTTCGGTCCCTGGATCAAGGAGCCATGCCTCCCATTTGGGAGGCGCCCAGCCTAGTTCCTGCCCTGTGCAGCCCCCGCCCAACTGTGTGGAATGAAACCATATTGAAAACTGATGACGTGCAACTATGGAGATTACTCTGAGCCTCCCCCTTCTCTCTGTCTCTCTCTGTCACTGTCAAAAACAATAGAATAAATCTTAAAAAAAAAAGATAAGAAAAGCAGCTAAAGATGACTATATGGGAAGGCCAAGGGCCTCTTAGCCCTTTTGTCTTGAAGGCAGTGTGAAGAAGATGGGATGATCCTGTGGTCATTACACATAAATGAAAGCCTCTGGTCACCCTTTCTGGCCTCAGCACTTGGAACCTGTGGGTAGCAATGGTGACTCTGAACCACCACCTTCATCACGAACTTGAGGTGGAGGGAGATATCCTAAACTTAAATACTTTTGATTAGAAAGGTACTAATGTCACTTTTATATTTGGGGGGAAATACTATTTTGATGATATTCTGAGTCTTGTTTAGAGTATTTCTTTCAGAAAAATGGTCCTTGAAATGATTGTGAGTAGATACTACATGTGATTGAGAAGAGGGAGCAATTTATGAAAAATTATTTGTAGTTGCCAATGATGACCACAGGAGCAAGTGCTGAGGTTGGAAGAAAAATACGGCATCATTGAGGAGTGTTCAAGGAACACAACCATCTAAATACTAATTGAAATAGTCAAGAATTGAAGTAGAAGTAGTATTGGAAAAAGTGACTGATCCAGGGGTATTTGTGAAAAAATAGGAGAAATGATACCAGGGGTTTTTAGACAAGGGTGAAAATGAAAATTTATTAGTAATAAAATTTTATGTGAAATTTTAAATTGGAGATTTTAGGTAAGGGAAATCCATATGGAATTAGGAGCAAGGAGGACTCCTCTTTATAGGTCCAGTGGGAGAAAGAATGTTAGGGAACAAATAAACAGGAATAATGTTCTCAGGCAAGTTTGGTAAAAGATCTGAAACATGCAAATTAAAGCAATTTGCAGTAATAGTTTGTATCTGTTCATGTAGCAAATATTATAACATGCAGGACATCAAATGCTTGTGTCTGTGACACTGATTCATCCATTTTTTTCTTTAGTACAATACTAAATTTGTAGAGCCTTTATTTTTATTTTTAAAGATTTATTTTTATTGGTTTTGACAGAGAGAGAGATACAGAGACAGAGACAGAGAATAAGGGGGAGGTCCCAGAACAGTCTCCATAGTTGTACATCATTGGTTTTTCCACATAGTTTCATTCCACAGGTGGGTGTGGGGCTGCACAAGGCAGGAACTGGGCCGGGGTCTCGTCCCGGTGAGAACTGAACTGGGGGCACTCCCCAGTTCAGCATATGGGTCCACACAGGCCGGGGCTGGGATTCGATTCTTGGTCCCCAGGGCTGCAAAGTGAGCGCTTAACCCACTGAGCCATCCCGGCTTCCCATAGCCTTTATTTTTAAGGTATATTTTTTATTGTTTGAGAGAAGGTTAGAGAGAGAGAGAGAGAGAGAGAGAGAGAGAGAGAGAGAGAGAGAGAGAGAGAGAGAGAGAGAGAGAAGAGTGAGGAGGGCCCAGAGCAGTCTCCACAGTTGTACATAGTTAGTTTTGACATAGTTTTATTCCATACAGGTGTGTGTGTGTGTGTGTGTGCAGGCGCGCACACGCGAGGTGACCCGAGGGGTGGGAACCAAACTAGAGGCCTCCCACACGGGAGGTGAGAACCTTCACCACCGAGCCATCATGGCAGTTACCAGTTGAACAGAATTCAACATATGAGGTTGCACAGGCGGGGGTCAGGAATGGAACCCCAGACCTAGCAATTGCCAGGCAAATGCTCAACCACTGAGCTATCCTGGCATCCCTGGTAAAACCTTTAAAAAAACGTTAGCATAGAAAAAAAACATTAAAGGGCATACTATTGATATTAGTAATTCTACTGAGAATGTTGTCCAAACGTTTTATTCAAACATGTTTTTAAAATATGTATATATACATACCTCTTAGCACTCTTCCATTCTCTATATTAGAGCAAATATAGTAAACATCCCAATTCCAACTTGTGGTGCACATATAACTGCTGTATATAATCATGAGTATGATATTCAGGAGGACAGAACAACCTACAACTATGAAAATGTGTACTATAGGAAGTTAAATAAGTATAGAACAATGTAAAATATGTGTAAGTATGTATGGAGCTACACAAATGCTCAGTCAGTATTGCTGTGGTTGGTGTGTCCGTGGTGGAGCCAGACTGCTGGGTTTGAACACTGCTTCTGTGCTTGGTAGTTGGGTGACCTGTAATAAATTTCTCAACTTTCTTGGGTGCCACAGTTTCTCCATCTATAAAACAATAGTAATAAAAGAGCCTGATGTAATGATTAAATTAGTTACTACATGGATAACACTCAACAATACCTTATTTTGATTATCCCATGAAATACTGGCAATTTTAAACAAAAGTGAATATTTGGGTTGAGGTGGTGGGAATACGGGTGATAGATTTTTTTTTTTTAAAGATCGATTTTATTGTTTTCAACAGACAAAGATAGAGACAAAGAGAAGGGGCAGGAACAAGAGCCGTCTTTATGGCTGTACATCATCAGTTTTCTACATGGTTTTGTTCCACACAGGTGGACAGGGACTGTGCAGGGTGGGAACTAGACTGGGGGCCTCCCGCATGGGAGGCGCCACCAAGTTCAGCATGTGGGTCCACATGGGCCAGGGCCGGGATTCGATCCTTAGACCCTGGGGCTGCAAAGCAAGTGCTCACCCTGCTGAGCCATCCCAGCTTCCCCTATTATTATTAACTTTACATTTCTCCATATCTGTTTTATTGTCTTTTCAGAGGGGGGAAAAAAAAAGGTTGTATACCTCTTGAAAAAATTGAGCTGGCTTCCATTGTATTTATACTTTGGTCATTCTTTTTAAAGATTTATTTATTTATTTATTTATTTATTTATTTATTTATTTATTTATTTATTTATTGTTTTTGACAGAGAGAGATAGAGAGATACAGAGACTGAGAGAGAACTGAACTGGGGGAACCCCTCAGTTCAGCATATGGGTCCACATGGGCCAGGGCCGGGATTTGATCCTCGGTCCCCGGTGCTGCAAAATGAGTGCCCAACCCACTGACCCATCCCGGCTTTCCCAGTTTTGGTCATTCTTTCTGTGAATCCTGAGTAGCATACGGTTATATGTTTCTTTGACTTTGTAAAATAATATTAGATAAAAGTGGTAATGAATTAGGAGAGAATGCTACCTTTGCTTCTTTAAATAATAGACTATTTGAATTCTTCTTGACCATTGCTTTCTGAAGGAAAGAAATGGAAAGGGTGTTTGAGGTGACTTTTTCAAACAGAACCATTAAGAGCATTGAGGCTGTCATTAGAGAACACAAATTGGATTTGGTCTTTTCCCAGACATTTGCTTCTGAATCATTTGTAACTTTGCCTCCAGACTAAGACTGTGCAATTAAAACCAAATATTATGAAGACAGGATTGATTTATTTTGTTTTTAAAGATATCAGATGAATTCATTTTTTTTCATGAATCATTGAACATTTAGCAGATTCTACGCAGTAAGTGCTTAGTGGGGTATGAGAAAGTACATGCTGTAGTCAGTCTCCTTAGAGATGGAAAGAAAAGGCATCAAAATTAGCCTTGGTATATTAACCCAGCTCTAGACTCTCACTCTGTCTTAGCATTTAAAAGAAAAGATTTTGTTCCCTCTATATCCCACCCATGCCCTCCCAGTTATGTACAGTAGGCAGGCCCAGATAAAAACACTCACTCTCTATTCTGGAAGGGGTCATGAGCAACTCTTTTAACATAACCTCTCGTTTTCAACATTGTTCTTTCTTGGGTGGTGACTGCGGCAGCTTTCATTCTGTATAATATGGCAACATAAAACAAAACAGTCACCATCAGGCCAAAATGACCAGAAATTGCTGAACAAAGCGAACAACAGCTCCAGATGGAAAGTAATGAAAAACAGACCGGAGTTCATTCAGCTACATTCAGCTACTCGAACACCGGGACCCAGTAAGAGCTATTGTATAAGTCCCAGATTTGCACTGTTTTGTTTCATTGTTTTCTGTTTTTCCCAATGTGTTTTCCTCTTGGGCTGAGAGTATTTGCTAACTTAATAAGTCAGGGGAAATCAAATGAAAGAAGGCATTGAAAACAAGGTGTAAATCTTCAATAAATTTACTTGCTTCTGCCTTTTTCCTGCTTTTTAAGTTTGGCTTCCTCTGCACACTGCCCTGCCCCACCTCCTGACCATTTTTCTGACAGGCTATGTGTTTAGAGAGAATGAGTAATGGATATTCCATAGAAAGTTTCCATGCCTTATAGCCATAGGATATGAGAGTAGTTTGCGTGTGCCAAGCATACCAACTTCTAAGAGTTTGAAATACTCCTTCTGCCTTTGTTATCACAGGCTGGTTGAATTATATTTGTGGAAGCTTGTGTTGCCTTTAATGTTTCATTGGTTCCTTAAAATCAAAGTTGAAGAAAATACCTAAACACTTTGAAGTCATCCATGAAGGTTATAGTTTATTCTTTATTAAATGAAATCATAAATAATTTATTTTGTAAGAGAACTAATTCTTCATACTACACTAATTTTATAGAGTGATGGAACCCACCTAGATTGTTTCAGAAAAGTGTGTGAATAAATACATTTAACAGTTTTAGATTCATGACCATGTTACATGTGCTTTTTAAAAAGTACTTTTAGGTAACTAAATATGAGGCCATATACTTGGACAAATTTAGAGTAAATTGTTTTTATTTATTATTTAATTTCCTTTTTTACTTACTGACAGGGAGTATTTATAGAGCATGTGAGAGACATGTGGATTTCTGTACTAAATCCCATGAATGTGGAGGGAGGGGTAAATATTATGTTCTGTCATGTTATTATGTAGAGTCATTATAGGGTATGAGGTAGCCCCTACCTATGCATCAATCCTAATAAGTGACATTGACATGCACCTGGGTGGAATGTATACGCATAAATGAAACTCTCTGGTTTCCAGAAAATAATATGCCTACCTTGGGCTGGTCCACATGGAAACAAAGCAAATTGTAGAAGAAAATAATACCACAGAAAGCCTCTTTTCTACTACCTTTTATTTCCTCAAATCAGTACAAACTAAAATAAATGTTGTGTGAAAATTTTTGAGTCTGAGGAATTACATTTGGAGAGGAACAGGCACCTCCCCCAGGTGGGCTCACAGTCTATTGAGCAAGAAGCCCATGAAGCAACATGACCTGGAAAACACATTTATTCAATTTTCAAATAATGGGATTAGTTTTAAAAATAGAAGACAAAAACAGCTCTGTTTAAACACTGGCATTTCCCTTTGGAATTTGGAGTGTGATATATCCCTGAACTTCTTTTGTAAATTTTACTCTGTCTCGTCTAGTATTAATTTTACCACTGTCACATGAGATTAATATATAAACATATATTTGTTTCCATTGATATTGATATTGACTTTTGTTTTCACTTCAATAAAGGCTAGTTTGAGCAGTAACTTCAGTCAATGTATCACGTTTATTTAGAGTTGTCCTGTAGGTACCTTTTACATTGGCTTTTGAACCTGGAAGTTGTTTCAGAAAAGCCCAGTTGTGACAGTTTTATAGCCAGGATTAGGAAAGAATAACTACTTTGACGACAAATGGTCTCTATTTGTTGTCTTCAACTCAACCCAAAACTACAACTTAAGACATTTCTTCTGTTAAAAACAGTCCTGCTATAGCTATTATTTCTAACTCAGCATATTAAAGACTTTGGAGATTCTATTATTATTATTATCTGTGTTAACTTTAAGAAGTATTTGGAATAAATAAAAAGTATACTTGTGCTTTGAGAGTTATACAACGGCACAGTTTTAGTTGTTCTATAACCATATATTTACTAAGTATTTGCTTGTAATCACAGTTAGTATGCGTATTAGGCAAAAGTAGAAGTATCCACAAACAAATATAATAGATAGCCTTGCTGTTTTAAGCATAAATTTATATTTGACAGCATTTAATACTGTAACCTACGTTTCTAACTCTTGTGCACACATACAGGAATTATTTTATTGGACAAAATTTTAAATAATTTTTGTAGCATTTAAAATGGCTTAAATAAAATGATAGGGTAATTCAAGGTCTAACAACTAAGCTCACAAACTTGCCACCATTCACTTATGTTGGCAGCTTGGCACAAACAACTCAATAAGGTTTCATGACCTTGGTATACGAGTGTCTCACTACTATGTTCATATCAACATGACTGAGTGGCATTCATCATTGTTGTACTTGTTTTTGTGTGCCATCACGAGAATGTTGGAGCTTGAGATTAGAGCAACAAACAAACATTAAATTTCTTGTTAAACATAACAAGAGTGGTAGTGAAATCAGGGACATGTTAGTCCAAGTTGGTGGAGGTCAAGCCATGAAGAAAAATTCAATGTACAAATGGATTCAATGATTTTCTGAGGGGAGGGAAAGTGTCACCGATGAAGAGAGGTCAGGGTAGCCAACATGAATAGCACTGTCAAAATATTGCAAAAGTATGTCAAATTGTGTGTCAAAATCATTGGCTGACTGTAAGAAGAGTAGCAGGCCAAGTAAATATCGATAGAGGAGCAGTTATGAAAATCTTAACTGAAAATATTGGCATGAGAAAGTTGTGTGCAAAAATGGTTCCAAAAGAGCTTACCAATGAACAAAAGAAAAGGAGAGTCAAAGTTTGCCAAGATCTTTTGGAAAGACAAGACAATTGTTTTGGGCTGTGTTATCACTGGTGGTGAAACATGGATATACCAATATGACCCTGGAACAAAGTGTCAAAGTGCATAACGGAAGTCAGCCAGTTAAAGAAAAAGATGTTGCTGAACTTTTCAGATATCAAAGGGATTGTTCACTATGAATTTGTACAAATTGGACAGTCAACCAAGTTGACTATTAGAAGTGCTGAAAAGGCTGCATGAAAAAGTTGGATGAAAATGACCTGAACTTTTTGTCAACAACCTATGGCTCTTGCGTCATGACAATGTACCAGCTCACAGAGCACTGTCTGTGAGGGTGTTTTTAGGCAGTAAACAAATTACTGTATTGGAACACCCTCCTTAATGACCTGATATAATCCCCAGTGATTCTGATGGCCATTCCGGAAAAAGAGTTTCAAAATTGCTTTGAAGGTGGACTAAGCACTGTCATCAGAACAGAGCTTCCCAAGGGGAGTACTTAGAAGGTGACCATAGTGATATTCAACAATGAGGTATGTAGCACTAGTTCTAGGATGAGTTTGCAAACTTAATTGTCAGATCTCTTAGTGCTTTCACCTATAACCTGAATATTAGTTTTATTAAGCCATGTTTTCTGATTTAACAGAAATCCTTTAATCCAGGTATTCTGTTTGTTCTCCTTCTGTACTTCAATTCCCCAATTTTAGAATTAAATTTATGTTAATACACATAAAATACTCTCTCTTCTTACCTGTTCGAGGCTATGCCAATTATTTCTTCCAAAATTCCCTTTCTCAAGAAGTCCTCAGTAGATTCTTTCTATCTGATCTAAGCACATTAGAACATTGTCTTCTTTGAACATCATCTGGGAGCAAAGGTCTTATGCTACCTTATCTCTCATGCTGTTTTGATTAGTTTGTGTTTTTCATTTAGATTATCAGCTACTTAGGATTCTGGTGAGAGAATATGTTGCCAAGATGTTGAGGAACAGGACAGTTCAGAGTGATTACTTAGATTCCAGTGACTGTATCTTTTTTTTCTCAAGAAGCCTTTGATTTGCGTCAATGAAAAGAACAAACATGGCTGGGTGTACCTTCTATAGGCCTGTAAAAATCACTGAGGGTACCAAAGACATACACATAAACAAGTTTCCTAGAGTCGTTTTTAACAGTAAACATTTGTAACTGAGAATATTTATTTATTAGTGTGGAATTATCCCTTTTACTGGTTTGATGTTATCTATTTTCACTCATCCATGATTTCACAGATATATGGGAAATTGTGTAGAGTAATACATATTTTAAATCATTTACAAACTATAATATGAAATGGGCAAATATAATATCTGTTCAGTTTATTGAAATTTATGTAAACTTGCAATTGCATAATAAATATCCTTTTAAATATGGGCTTTAAAGAAATGTGGATTTAAAAATAAATCACTTAAGTATTTTTCAATTAAAGTCTATACCAAGAAAATTTATGAGTCATAATCTAAGTTTTCTTGGACAAACTACTGAACATCTATAAACCTCTGTTTCTTCAATTGCCAAGTGAGGTTATTTGTACCTACAATGAAAAAATATTTTCAAAATTACATGAGGCCATATTTGTAATGTGCCTGGCATATAACATCAGGCAATTTTTTCTATGGCCTTGGACTTGGATATCTTCTCAGAGGAATCATATTGTGTAGAGCTACCTATCTTATGTAATTTAATGTAGTTTTGAGTATATTCTAAGTGTTCAAGAAATGTATATTTCATGAATTGACATGTGTTTATTGGGACAGGCTTTGTCAATAACATAACATATACCGTAAGTACTTAAAGGATGTTTTTTTCACACATTTTGGTGTTGCCTCTCTAGCAGCTCTCATGAATTTTTCAAGGCCTAGAGACTTGCTGACTTTGAGGAAAAGCACATTGCGTCACAGTAGCCGTTGCTGGAATTCACTCTGAGTGAGTTGGATAGGTTCTGAAAATAAAATGCTTCTTTGTTCATCCTTTGTTATACTGTTTACTCTGTTGTTTTACAAGTTTAAAGGTAAAAAGATAAAAAAAATGCCCACAGATCCTTGCTTACTGAGTGTTTGAAACCATAGTAAAAGCATATTTTGTTTAAGGTCTGGTGAATAGTCATTTGATTTGATGGCTGCCATTGTTCTTATTAGCTTATTGATTACTCATGTTGCTACTAAAATAGCTATTTTGTGTTTATTTTAGTAAAGAAATGAGAACTTCACAGTATAAAAGAGAGAAACTCATTTACATGGCTAAAAACCAAAACCAAAACCCAAAACTATAAAAACCTAAATTGAATTTTAATGATGAACCATCTATTATGGTTCTGCAAGTGGCTATAAGTGAGGTCAAATATCTCTTTTGCTATAAAATATGGGTGATATAAAGTTCCAGTTTCATATGATCTTTTTAAAAACTGGTATGGGTTTTTTACTGTTGAGGAATAAGAGAAAATAGCATGGTTTGTATTTAATTTATACTACTTCTCTTAAGAAAGGGCAGTTCATTTTAATTACTAGACATTTAGATACACTTATTGGTCATTCTGCTTACATCAGCCTTGAATTGGAAGAAACCTGTTTTTTTTTTTTTTAATTTATTTTTTTTTATTGTTTTTGACAGAAAGAGAGAGAGATACAGAGACAGAGAGAGAACCGAACTGGGGGCACTCCCCAGCCCAGCACATGGGTCCGCACAGGCCGGGGCCGGGACTCGATCCTCGGTCCCCGGCACTGCAAAGTGAGCACTTAACCCACTGAGCCATCCCGGCCTCCCCGAAACCTGTTTTTTATGAAGTATCTTTGGAATACCACTATGCCACTTTTAAAGATACAATTTCTCCTTTTTACATTAATTCTTTTTATTTAATATAAAATATTATATTAAAAATATAAAATAGTTTCAGGTGTATAAAATAGGGCACTCAACATTTACACACCTTACAATGCTATCATCTCACTAAGGCTAGTGATCATCTGTCACTGTGCAAACTTATCAAAATATGATTATTTTTAAGATTTATTTTATTGTTTTGACAGAGAGAGAGACAGAGAGACAGAGAGACAGAAGGGAGAGGGCCCAGAGCAGTCTCCACAATCATAAATTGTTAGTTTTGACATAGTTTCATTTCACAGGTGGATGTGGGCCATGCAGGGTGAGAACCAAGCTGGGGGCCTCACGCATGGGAAGCACACCCCAGTTCAACATATGGGTCTGCCCAGGCTGGGATCCCATGGCTGCAAGGCAAGCACTCAACCCAGTGAGCCATCCCAGCATCCCCAAACAATATGATTTTAATCAGCCAGTCACAGAAGGAAAAATAGTATATGATTCTATGTATATGAAGTACCTGGAATAGTCAAATTCATGCAGAAAAAAGGCAGAACGGTGGTTGCCAGGGGCTGAGATTTGTGGGGAGTTAGTGTGTAATGGGTACAGAGTTTCAGTTTGGGAAGATAAAGAAATTCTATATCTGGATGGTGATGAGGGTCACAAAACACTGTGAATGTATTTAATACTACCGAACTGTACCTTAAAATAGTTAGAATGATGCATTTTACATTATTTTTTTTCACAAGTAAAGAAAACCAACTGAAAACCCACTGAAAATGAATATACAGTAATAATTAAAAAAAATAAAGATATGATTTCTTTCAAGAAGAAATACGAAGACCCTTAAAGTACATCACAGCTGTTTCTGTTCTCAGGACTCATCTATTAAGGGAAAGGAGGAGCCAAAACAAAAGGTTTCAGGGAAGCAGCTGTTGAAGAGCATGCTAGGATGTGAAAAATAACCACGATTAAAATTGTACTCTACTAAAAAAAAAAGAAAAAAAAATTGTACTCATTGAAAGCAAGTGGCAAAGTTCCATGAGAAATATGCTATAGGGCACTTTGGAATGTATGTCTTCAGGGAACTTTTGTTACCATAGGTAATTAAAGTGCAAACTGCTGCTTCTAATTGAAGGAATGATAAAAAGAAAAAAAGAAAACTTTTTATAAAAAAGAATTATGTGAGGTAGAATTTAGAGCCTGATTTAAAAATAAACTACGTATTAAGTATGCCGGGATGGCTCAGTGGGTGGAGCACTTGCCTTGCAACTGTGAGGTCTGGAAATTGAATCCTGACCCCAGCCCATGTAATATGCTGAACTGTGGCACAACTGGTAACCACTGGGAGGGTGGTGAAGGTTCTGGCCTTTCCTGCTGGAGGGGCCCCTGGTTTGGTTCCTGCTGACTGCTCTGGGCCCTCCCCTTTCTCTCTCTCACCTTCTCTCAAACAATAAAAAACAAATTAATAAATCTTTAAAACAAACAAAACACCATGGTTGAAACATTTCTTAAGGATTGTCATGAGATATTTTTGAGTAACAAGGGGTTAAAGAAATTCTTTAATTTCATATATAAGGTATAAATAAATTATGGCTAATATATCTTTCCATAGAGAAACAGGTGATGAAACAGAATGATTTGGTTAGGGGAAAACTATTACATTTTATTTTTTAAATACGTGTATGCATTTAATGTGTTCAACATTGTGATATGACATACATATGCACAGTAAATGATTACTACAGTGAAACTAGTTAACATACTACATAGTTATCATTTTTGTATATGTGGTCAGATCACTTAAAATCTACTCTCAGAAAATTTCCAGTATTCAATATTGTATTAACTTTGACTATCATGCTATATACTAGCTTTCTAAATATATTCTTTGTACATAACAGTGACAATGTCCCCTTAACACAATGTCTCCCCTGCCTTTCTGCTTCTAGTAATCAGCTTTGTACTCTCTGCTCCTATGTATTTAACTTTTTAGATTCCACATGTGAGATCATGCATGCTCCCCCCACCCCTGCTTCTTTGCCTTGTTTCACTTAGTACAATGCCCTACAGATTCATCCGTGTTGTCACAAATGGCAGGGTCCTTTTTTCAGGCTGCATGATATTCCTCTGTGTGTGTGTGTGTGTGTGTGTGTGTGTGTGTGTGTGTACACACATGAGGGCAGTTTGAAAAGTATCCAACCATGTAATATGGAAAATAAAAGCATATATGGCTTTTTTTTTCTGGACAGCCCATAAATATATGTGTATGTGCATATATTACAATTTCTGAAGTCACTTATCCATAGATGGACCCTTAGGTTATTTCCATGTCGAGGACATTGTGAATAATGCTTTAGTGAATATGAGGGTGCAGGCACCTCTTTGAGATACTGATTTCATTGCCTTTGGAGATATACCCAGAAAAGGGATTGCTGAATCATAATGTAGTTCTAATATCAGTTTTTTGAGGAAACTCCATACTGTTTTTTATGAGTAATAATGGCTTTTCCAAATTATACTCCTACCAACAGTACACAAAAGGTTTCCTTTTCTCCAGCATTTGTTACCTCTTGTCTTTTTAATAATAGTCTTCCTAACAGCTATGAGGTGTTATCTCATTGAGATTTTGACTTGCATTTCCCTGATGTTAATGATATTGAGCATCTTTTCACATACCTGTTTGGTCATTTCTATGTCTTCTTTGGCAAATGTGTATTCAAAGGTTTTTACCCATATTTTTATAGATTGTTTGGGGTTTTTGCTATGGAGTTGTGTGAGTTTCTTAAATATTTAGGACTTTAACCCTTTATAAGATATATGGTTTTACAGATATTTTCTCTTGACTAAAGGAAAACTTAACAAGCCAAAGAATCCTAAATGAAAAGTGAGATTTCCCCTAATGTATGTCAATTTCTGTTGTTTGAATCAAGAGTAGCTCAAAATAAAATATATATGTATGTACACATATAATTTTTATTATATATTAATATATTTATCATATATAATTACAGGTCCATGTGAGTGTGTGTGTATGTGTAAGAGAGAGACAGAGAGACAAAGACAAAGAGACAGAGAGATATGGGCAAAATATTTATGAGATACTTACTTGTACCCTGAGAGCATTTTAAAAATCATTGCATAAAGATTTACTTAAAAGTTAATATTTTAGTTTAATAAAATGCAATTTTCTTTAAAAATGTAACTTTCTTTAAAAATTTCTTTGAAAATAATGGTTGAAGTGAAATTCCCGTAGGTCTGCGTAACTAAGCATCTGCTCCGCTGCAGAAACCGTGGAACTCCTGGGGAGGTTGTGCTGTCGTAGAGACTGGTCAGGTTCTTTGAGGTTTTCTTCTATCATGAGAGGCTAATGTAAGAAAAGTAATAGTTAAAAATGCATATGTACTTATCAAATAAAAGCTTGTTCAACACTGGTCAAGTGTGTATATATTTGAAATCTGTGAAAATTTAATATAGCTACTTTGCATCATTGCATTTCTACCTTTTATGTTCAAATAATAAGGATTATTAATATAACTAAATGCATCCTGTTATGAGGTCCAACTCAGACTATCTTTCCTCTCTGTATGGCTTTCAAATTTTACTGGTGGAGAGCAAATCTTTACCTCTGATTTTTGTTAGGGAATTAAAAAAAATCGTATCAATTTTCCAGATAAGATGGTTCTAGTTTATAAGTGACCATCAGTAGAAACAAACAAAAAAACAAACAAACAAACATTATGATACACTAGCTAGTTCAAACATCAGACACAATGGCAAACCAGAGGACAGCTGCTCGATATTGACAGAAAGATCTGTGTATCTTTATTAACGCGTTCTTCTGTAACATCAAGAACCATCAGTCCTATTAGCATTTACCAACATGTTTATCTTGTGTTTTCTATCTGAATACCCTGAAGCAGATTTTCCACCAACCTACCAACCAACCAGTAAATCAACGAACAAAACAAAACAACAAAAAAAGCAAATCCCAATGCAGGGGTGAGGAGTGAGGTCTTTGGTTTGTTTGCCAGGAGGGAAGATGGTAACAGATTGAGCTGGGGAATAAGTCCACAATGAACTCTGGAGTCCTTGGAAATATGGTAGGCCGTGGTTCTGGAGGCAGGGGATATATTTGTACTACTATGCCACGCAATGCAGCCTTGCTCAGAATTGTTGAGCATACTAAAGTCTTGAAGTCTCTTAGAACATTCCTGTAATTCATCAACAAGGCAAATTTGTTTAGTGAAGGAATGTTTGGCAGCAGCCCTGCTTAAAAGTATTTTGATGTGAATGCTTTTTAGTGGAGTCTAAACCACTCAGTTATTTTCTTAAAACCAGCCCACTTCATTCACTTGTGTACCTGCTTGGCTCCTGAAGATACGCATATCTTTACCTTTCAATAGCACCGAGCATTGTTGAATGAATATCAAGTAACTTCAACAGTTATTATGATCCCCATTTTACTGATAAGGAAACAAACAGGGAAGTGCTGAATAACTTGTTGAGCATCATATAGCCAGCATCTGCCTGAGCTTAGCTATTGCTCCTCTAGTTGCTCTTCCTCCTTCAAAATGTTCCCCCTAAGTAACAACAGCAGTAAATGTTCTTGGATATCGTAATGACAAGCAGAAACACACATATACAGTGTTTTGAATTTGCACAAAGGCGAACAGTTTGAAGAAGCATTCAGTAGTTTGTACATATCCACTTCCATGACACCCTAAACAGTATTGATAGGGAGTTCTGTTCTATTATGCCATTTCATATAGATGTACAAGAGCACGCAGATTGTGCCTTTTGAAAATATTTGGATTATTTTCTTTTATTTAGTTATTTTCTTTTATTTATAGTGATTTTCTTTTGTTACATTTTAAGAACGGTTTTCTGTTAACTTCAATTTTGTACTTAAGTTTTACTGACAAATGTCTAGCCTTCCATGCATGTTAATTTTAAAGTGAGCATCAGTTTAATCAGTTTGATGTGGGGAACTATCACAGAATTACAGATGATAGTAGTCAGACAATGTGCAGTTAACTTACTCTCTGGATTCAGACTGAGGCATGTGCTTTTGTAGATGGCCTATGTGATAGAACTTCAGAGCAAATACTCTCTTGTTATTTACGTTTTGTTTAACTTGCCTGCCTTGTCTGCTCATGGGAATAAGGTTAAGACCTCTAAAGAGACTACTGTATTCCAATTACTTACTCAGGTGCCCTTTTCTTTAAATAGCTTGCACTTAGTTGTGGAAAGTGTTTGGGGGTCATTATACCCTTGATGGATGAACCTAGGGATAACTATTTTCTATTTGGATTCTAAAAGTATAATAAAGCTTAATTAAAAAGACTTTTAAGGTTTTGGATTTATTCATGAATCACTTTTTACAGCAAAAATCCCCAATGCCTATTAAGGTCAGTTTTTTAATTTGTTTGTTTTCTTTCTGTTTTAATCTGGCTTTTCTCAAAAGGTTCTTCCCCCAGCCTCAGAATTTCTTATTATCTCAAGTTGCCTTTGGGTCTTTAACTCCAACCCAAAGGCTGCTTCATTTTTCATTCTCTCATGCTTTAAGTAAACCTTGAACATCTGGGCTCAGTTTTTGCAACAGCTCCATTCAGAACTATGTTTTGTTCCCTTGAGCTCCCTCCTGAAACCCCTGCCCAAGTTTGTGTCTGAATTTTATAATGTTAGGGTTGTATCTCCACTCTTTCTTGTCTGGTTCCTGAGAGATGCATATGGTCTAATTCTAGATATTGATCTTACCACTAGGTCCTACTTATTGGGACTATCGAGAGAATTATTTTACTTCCTTAAGTCATTAACCAAAATTAGTCTGTTTTCATTGATGGGATTTTTATAATAAACCGTATAACAGCAAGGCAGCCATTTAATATTTGAAACCAAAATGACAACATTCTCAGCCAAGACATGGGTGTATTTTGTCAGATTTTTTGTCAAGCTGAAGATAGTTATCAATAAGCAACTATGAAGTCCTTATGTGCCGAAATCTATAACATTCTGTCCCATGGCATCTGTGTTCCTCCAGAGTTAACAGCTTGGACATTGCCAAAGTCCCTTAAATTTTTTGGACAATGGGAAAAAATGTAAAGGCTTTCTCACTTGGCTTTCATTCAACAGTGAAAGCATTACCTGAAGCTCCATGCTGCAACTGGTTTTACGTGGGCTTTGGTCTCTAAACAATTAGTAGATGGTTGTATTCAGAATTCTTGGCCCTCATTAGCTAACTGCACACATGTGGAAACACACAGGCTGTGACCCTCAGATCCATTCCAGAAATACAAACTTGGTCTCCAAGTTTAAAGAGGAAATGCATACTTCTGTCCAGCCAGGAACTGGGACTGATGTTTGGCCCAGGTTACGTATGTGCCTGTGCTGTCCTGGCCGAGCCGGGGGAAAAAAAAATGACCTCCTGGGTAATATGTGCATCATGAAAACTTGACTGTGTCTTTGCTCCAGGGAACAGCAGCTCACCTAAAGCATATAGTCCCTTAGGATTTTTTAAATCCACAAAACATGATTCTAAACAAGGAAATTATTGATAATTGGTGAAATTATCGATACTTTATCTGTAAGAAGTCAACCAAAAATATTTAATTTAGAGGGCAATGGAGATTCCTCTTATATGTAAGCTTTATTTCAAAGCAAGAATGTTTTGTATGACTACATTTCAAGAGTCACTAAACCTTTCAACTTTTGAGCCAATAAACTCAGTCATATACATTTTTTCTACAGAAAGAATATTTTAAGTGTGGAAAGTCTTGATACATGAGTGTAATTTTTCATTATATTACCAAAAACTTTGAAATAATCTAAATATGGAAAAAATGGAGAGTGGCAAACTCTGGTTAAAGCAATGGAGTATTTTGCAACCATTTAAAAAAGATAGTTGGTAAGATGTTCAGGAAGCATGGAAAATAACAGTATGATGTTCGTGGGAAAAATAAAAATAAAAAATATATATGTATGCTCTGCTTATAATTAGGTCAAACATGTATGGTGACTACTGAAAAACTGAAGATTTATTTATTTTTTTGCTTGATTGATGTAATTGTCTGTTGATATTTATGTCTTCTCCTCGGGACTGCAAATTATTTGTGTGAAGGAACAAATTATACTAGGCCTGCAAAACCAAGATCTAGGACATAATAAAGGCTAATAATAATTTCCCAGTTAATCCACTAAAATGTAGCAAATATCTAGGAAAACAATAAGAATGAGTAGTGTCAGTAGAATCTACCAACATTGAAATGCAACTGGAAGAAAGCATTCATTTGTTCAAAAATGAGAACATTTAAAGATGTCTATCTTATTAAAATTCAATTGCATATGTAAATTTTGGGACTCTATCATTTGCAATGAGATTTCAAAAAATGATAAACTTCTAACTACTTATCATAGAAGGCCTTTCATGAGCTGGCCTGCCCTCTAATCTCTACCACCAGAGATCTACTACACTTTTTGTGTAATGTGAGCCCGGCACATCTCTGGGACTCAGTGAGTATTCACTTTGTAGTCCATGTAAATATTACCACTGGAGTTGTTCAGTGAGCAACTTATATGGCTATACTACTGGCCCCCTGGTCAATTCTTATCTCTCACAACATTTCCAGCCATATCCACCCTTTACATATCATATGTAAAAGCACTTTGTCATCTGTTTCCTTTGCCCGAAGCGTAACCTCCCCTATTTAATAATACAGGCTGCTATTGATTGAACACTTTACTCTGCACAGAAATTACCCCAAGAGCTTCATATATATTATGGCAGAATTTCCAAGGTGTTGTAATTCTCATTTTCACTTTATAGATGTAAGAGACAATGAATATGTCCAAGTTTCTACAACTATGAAATAGCAGATATGGGAAATAAATTCAGCTCTGCTTCATTCTAAAGTCTGGCCATTTAATCTCTTACATATCATCTGTTTCCTATGCTCTCTCTTTGCTGTTCTTTGACTTGCAAGACTCAGCTGATGAGCACCAAGTCTTCAAAGCTTTCCCTTTCCCTCCATTCCTGCTCATGCCGACTTAGACACCCTTTCTCTCTATACTTTAACAAAACTCCCTGTACACCCAACAGTCTAGCCAGCACTTAACAAACTGGATAAAATTGGTGATTTTTCTTTTTCATGTTCTTCTTTAACCATGGGCTTATCAAGAGCAAGAATTATTAATATATATATTTCTTTAGGTTAAAACTTGACTGTATCTTGTTTGTATCGTATTCACTGTGCTTAGCACATGCTTGACACATGAAGATATTATCCAGTGAATGTCAGGAAGAATAAAATAATGAATGGCTTAACCACATCTTGCTACATGGATGTAGCACCAAGACATTACCATGCATGTGATTTTGGTTGTGATTAGAAACCAGAATAAAATGGTAGCCGTATATCACACAGCACAAGTTCTTAAAGAACATTTGGATTCTTATCTCTTGCCTTTTTTTTAAACAGTGCTTTAAAATCATGTTCCTTAATGGCTTAAAACCTACCTGTGACTTGTTATTCCATTCCTTATCGAGTATAAATTCCTTAGTGTAGCTTTAAAGAGTCCCCCAAATATTTATCAACTCGAAGTATTTTCATACTGTTTCAGCATATACCTTTAATGCTAAGCAGGCAGCTGCTTTACTCTCCCAGCGCATCATGCTTATATCACGTCTGGGTCTTTACTTAACTCATTTCTACCTCCCAGAACACCCTTCTCCATTATAAACCAGACTTAAATTATGGGGTAACTTTCAATTCTACTTACCCAGTGCAATCTTTTCTATCTACTTTATCTGTGAAGTCTCTTATCTATGACTTCTCATTGACAATGTCAGATAATTTACCACTTACTTATGTTGTTCACAATTTCTAGCAATGCGTTAGTATTGTTACCTGGTTTTCCCTGAAAAATTATTGACAGGCACCATATATTTCTCTCGTTGTTTAAAACCACAAGGTATTGACTTCCCACTGTGTGCTAGGATCTATGCTGCGTGTTTTAAACACATTTTATTAGGAAAACATTTAAGTTTCTCTTTGGTTAATGACAACAGAAAAAAACCTCTCAATAGAGAACTGATTAAAGTAAAAATTTGATTTTTAAAAAAAGTTTGACTTACAAATTTAACAGTCATTTTAATTGTGCTTGCACAGATAACAGCATACAGCTAGATCTGTGCTTGAGTATTTTGTGTGGCTTTAGTATTTAGTACATGTCATATGTGGAGAAGAGTTTTTACTCTCTTCTGATAGGTGGTGCCTCTGTGAATCCCTGTTTGATCTACAGACTACTCCCTGTTCAAAGACCACAGCCCTGTATTTAGACAACACTTTGCCAATGTCTGCTGTTAGTTATAAATGCAAACTTGGAAAAAAGAATTTAAATTGGTAGACATAAAAAGTGAAAATTATGGGCCCTACTTCTAGGACCATCATATATAAAGAATAATACCATTTTTGCCTCTATTTGGAGAATATGGCTTAATCATTTTACCACTTAGCAGAATAATAACAAAATGTCATTTTCTTATTATGACTTAAAAGTTGAGGGGTCCACTGTGTCTTGGGGTGGAATGAAAACACGTGTCACAGACTAACTGAAAACAGAAATTTCTTGTGTTCGTGTTCAGAGTTATTTTGATGACACTGTGCTCCTGGGAGCTCCTGAATTTGAAATTCCTTGGAGAGCATAAATCGGAAACTAATGGTGAGCTTTCCCATATTTATATATACATATATATATGTATATATATGTGTGTGTTTATATATGTGTATATATATATATGTATATGTATGTATATTTTGAAAGCATTAGATGTTTCTGATACTTTAGCAAAACCTCCCTTTTAATGTTTAACTCTTCATAGGCTTATTAAAAGTAAAAAGCAAGGAAAATATAAAATTGGGAAAGTCTTCACTAAAAAAGTTTCTTGTTCCTATTTTTCAACAGAGAATTGTTAGGATTATTTAGCAAGTAGGAGATTGCTATCATTTTTATATTATGCTGATTAGTAAATAAATACATCACATATTACTAAATTTTGGATGTGAACATTTTAAAAGGGTAAGAAAAACTTATTTTTTCTTTAGCTACAGCATGGGATGAGTACCACAAGCAAATTTTTATTCATCTGACTTGTAGTTTGAATTAAATTATTATCTAGAGACTATCAATATTTCATGAATCCTTCTTAAATTTCGTTATTAAAATCTATGATACTGTATACAAATGTTCCTAAAATTATTAGTAACTTAAATTGTCTGAAAACTTTAAGATTTGATATTAAGATATAAATGTAATTTCATTTATTTATATTTTCCACATGATATTTGATCCAGTCTGCTTTATTGTTTCCTTTTTTACCAAGAAACTGGCCTAAAGACTTGAAAATTAACATGAAGGACCTTACAGGGAAATAAATACTGGAACCAACTAAACAAAACACAAAGCATTAGAGGGAGGGCTCTAATACTTCCTGTGTCCCGAAGATCGATTTTGGACAAAGGCTGTCTGGTATTTCAGATTTTGTGGCATGTGAACTGTACTGTGAGCCCTGGGCTTCCTTACCAGGCCTGTATAGGAGCAGTGGAGTACTCTGACAATCCTTCTTTTCTATAGAATTTTTGCAGCCGTTCCAAAGTCCTTAGCTGGAGGATATATTTAGAAAGTGCTGCTTTTCCGCTCTCAACACATGCAGGTAACCATTCCAAAGCCGCTAAGGTTCCACTTGAGAGAGAGCTTGCCCTTACCACTTGTGCTGTTGTGTCGGAAACGAGCCTGATTCTTTTCAGTTGGACCCCTCAGCTACAGTTCCAAAGGAGCAGCTCAAGATTTGATTAAACAGGTCTCTGTCCTGAACACATCCTTTCACACTTGACATTTACACTGGTTGTGGATTTTTATGTAACTCGTTAGAGAGCAGTCTGAACCGCAAAAAGGTGTTAGTGTTCCTAAAACCCTCTGGCAAAGGAAAGTCTTTTATGGGCTTCACTGTTTTGAGTTGAAAGCTGTACTTGTCTGATTGGAGAGTGTTTCAGGGAACAGATTTTGTTATTTTTCTAAGTGAATTGAGCTGAAGATATCGCTGCCCAAAGATTTTTTTTTTTTTTCTCAAAGAGCTGAGAACCAAAGGAAATGACTCCAGTGTTTAAAATCCTTTTATTTCCTCTGTGGAGGATATCTATGCAGCTGAGAGGAACCATTCCAGTTGGCCCCCACCCAGACTTTATGGGAACTAAGATTAGGAAGTTGTATGGTCAAAATAGTCATTGTACAAATTGCTTCCAGTCTAAAATCCTCAAAGTTCTTAACAAAGCCGTGAGTTCTTACATTTTCTTTTTTCACATTGACGACTGACCTGTCCTACATTAATTACCCTGCCAGGCTTTCCTCAGTTCTTTTCGTACCTTCCATAACTTTTTTTTTTCATTGCTTTTGGGAGGAGGAGGCAGAGTTTGTGAGAGTAATATGCTGGGTACCAGTAAACATTCTCTTTGTGAGATACCACATTTCACCCATTTACGTTGCCTTCCTTTTGAAATAAAGTATCACTGGGCCACAGTGAAGTTTATAAAAAGGTGCTTCTTCCTTTCCCAATTTCATTCTACACTTTTCTTCTTGCCTTGCTTTTTTAAACCTGAGTGGAATGAAATGCTGGTTGTCACCTCAAAATTCAACACCCATAACTTCCTTTGACACAATCATGCTCTGGGGAAACACAAAGGTATTCATCACTTTATAAAGCATTTTGTGCCCTGGGCTTCCCTCCCTGGTTCATAGGATCCTACCAAATCTTGTATTTCTCGTGTCCAGCATAGTACCTGACAGGTCTAGAGGCCTGCAGGCGTATTTAAAGAATGTAGTAGGCTTGGAATCGTGAGAGAGGGATTTGTGATGAACTTTAAAAAATAAGGATTGTTTCCTGATTTAAAAACTGTGCTGAGGAGGTAGCCATGGGTATGATCCTGTGTATTAAAAATTTGTAGATTTTTTTTCAATATTTTTTTTATTGGTTTTTTTTTTTTTTGACAGAGAGAGACACAACAGACAGAGAGAGACAGAGAGAAGGGGGAGGGCCCAGAGCAGTTTCCATAGTTGACAGTGTTAGTTTTCCATATAGTTTCCCTCTACAGGTGGGCACAGGGCTGCGCAGGGCAGGAACTGGGCCGGGAGCCTCCTGCATAGGCCCCGGCAAGAAATGAACTGGGGGCACACCCCAGTTCAGCATATGGGTCCACATGGGCTGGGGCCGGGCTTTGATCCTCAGGTTCTGGGGCTGCAAAGTGAACTCTTAACCCACTGAGCCATCCCAGCTTCCTCTTTTTCCTATATCTTATCTACTCCATGAGAAGTCATGCAGCGGAAGGCTCTTTTGCCATGACTAATTTCATTCCATATCATCCTAAAGCCACCCAGACTTCTGTGGATGTAATTGTTCCTATATCTCTGTGGCTTTCCTATAATAGCCTTTGTGTCTGTTGGGGATTAGCAGTAATTCTCTTATGTAACATATACAATGCTTTATTAACATGAACATTTAGCCTGACATTTAGCATTGAATGGAATTTGCATATACTTCTTGCACAGTCTAATTTGTTGGACCCAACATTTGTCAAATATGTACTAATATTTTTGGCAGATTCTGTGCTTGGAACTGGGGATAAGAAATAGGAAAGATATATTGCCTATACCCAAGTACTCACAGGATAGGAGGGATAGACACTATATATTTAACTAAAAGATAATATGAGTATAATAGCTAATAATAATATGTAATAGCCAGTGAGCACTTTATACATGTCAGATAGTCTTCTAACCCCACATGTCTTAACTCATTTAATTCTCTCAATGACTCTCTGAGGTAGATGCTAAGGTTATTAGCATTTCACAGATGATGATACCTAGGCATTGTTCTCAAGATCATTCAGCCTCTAACTCACAGAGTCTGAGTCAGGGCAGTCCCAAAATATATGCTGTTAACAGCTATGCATTAGTGCTGCAAATAAAGTCCTTTTAGACGGAAGTGAGGGAGGGGTTGAATTTCCCCTATGGTTGGAAAAGGCACGGAGGAAATGTCAGGAGCAGATGGTATTTGAGCTTGACTCTAAAGGAGAAATGCAGTTTATCTAGCAGAGACGGCAGAGAAAGATTTTTCTGGAAGAAGAAAGCATGGCTAAGGTAGTAGAAAGCTGTCGAAGTGCATGACACTTTCTGGTGGCTTAAAAGTACAGGGTTTGCATGGATGGGAACAGTCAGTAATATAATCTGAAACGCAAGCTCAAGTCTTATTGTAAAGGTTTTGCATAAATGCCAGAGCTAAGAGCATATTACAAAGGCAGTGGGAACCAAGGAGAGATTCACAGGCAGAGGAAACTGAAGTGGTCAGAGATGTGTTTTGGAACGTCAGTTGTAGCAAAAGAATTGGGAGTGACAAGGAAGTAGAGAAGCTAGATGTAGCAGACAGGCTAGGGGGATGGATCCTTTCATTTTCATTTCTCTGTTTGGGTGACAGATAAATAATGGCTGAACAGTGACTTAAACTGTTTTTCTCTATAGTGTAAGAATGAAACAGACACAAGGTAGGCAATCCACAGCCTGTGTGGTGACTTCATTAGGGACTTCACACTGTGCTTGGTGTGAGCCTTCTATCCTTGCCCCTTTCACCTGTGTACAGATCACGGCTCCACTTTTACATTACATTTGCATTTCAGGCAGGAAGAAAGAGAAAGCTAAAGGGCAAAAGACAAGTGGCAGCTGAGTGCATCCTTATTCAAGAGCTTTCCACTTACATGTCATTGGCCCCAAACTGTATATAGTTATGGATACACGCTACTCAGGTGAGGGGAGTAATTATAGTTCTTAGAGCTAGGCACGTTGCCAACCACTAAGACAATAAATGCTAGTAGGAAGAGAATTCTGTCAGAATGGATATTACAGTTGTCTATGTGAATGTTGAAGAGGGCGTGGACAAGAGGCTTTGGGAGTAGGAAAGGTAAAGTGCAGACAGATGTTAGAGATGAGCATCCGTAGACCTGGGAACTACAGCGATGAGGCAGGCTACAGAAGGGGAGGAATTGAGGAAGATACTGTAGTTTCCAACTGTAGACATTGGACCAGTGATAATGGTTTTAACTGAAATGGGGAAAATAAGAGAAGATGAGTTTTCATCTAAACCACCGCCGACTAAATCGCCTTTGGAGAGCAGATGGGATGGCATATAGCAGAAAACTAAGGAGAGGAACTGGTCTAGGGCAAGCAGCAAAAGTCAAGAGCGTACAGGAACAATGTCATAACAACTAGGAGTAGCATTTCTAAAAAGAAGTGGCCAAAGTATCAAGTACCTTAAAGATTTAAGACTGCAACAAAGATGTTGTATTAGCCATTAGGTTGTTATTTGTGTTCAGTGGATATTGAAAAAAAGGAATATTTTGACACATGAACTTTGTAGCTTGGTATGGAGGTTGAATTCATATTCTTGCAGGGACTAGTTATGTTAATAGAAGAGATCACACAGAAGTCAAGGCAGTGCCAGACTCTGGTGAAAGACAGAAATGATAATTGGCGATAAAAAACATCAAATAAATATTGACACATATCATGGGTTAAGTTCTAAGTGAAAATACTAAATTTTGCACTACTTCTTGTTTCTTAGAATTCTTCTACATGCCTCAGATTTTTCTAAATACCCGGTTTTGTAGTTTTTGTAAAACTGTCACTTGTGGAACTGCTGAAGATAACTAAATAAGCAGAAAGAAAGTCTGCTGTTTGTAAGTAAGAGTAACTTGCAGGGCCCACAACTTTTGAATAGTCCTGGCCTCTTATCTCGTTCTGTGTTCAGGACTTTAATTCATGTGTCCACAAGTGAATACTGAGTGACCATTATGTATCTGACCCTGTACCAGGCACAGATCATTGGGTATGTAGCCAGTACCAGCATGATCAAGGACTCAGTCAGATTTGTTGTGTTCTTTCTGGAGAAATACTAAACAAATATCCAGTTTTCTTATGTAGATCCACAGCCATTTAGAAGTGAGTTGTCTTTTGAATTTTAAAGACAGACCACATATTGGTTTATGAGTTATCATATCATGATATTGGGAATGATGTCATGGATCTCCCAGATATCCAATGGCTGCATCCATGTTTTAGGCTAAAAAAGTTGCTACATTCTTGGATACATGCAAATAGTGAAAATGCCTAAGGAAAAACACAGAAAGATCCCATTGTTAATAAATGTGTATGGATATCTTCTGATCTCTTCCATATCTTCCGTAGTAAAAGAAGGTCATGATTAAATATGCATCCTTTAACAGAAAAAATAAGAAAACATTTATATTTCAGAGTCAATCAGAAACTCTTTTCATCTGGGCAGGAAATGTCTGAAATTTATGTGACTATTTTCATCTTATCAACACACTTCATACCACTTTATTTGTTCATTTTCTAAAATTGGTGAGATTTTATAAGCTTATTTATGGTTATAATTTGCTGAAGGCTGGGGTTTACCTAATACTGTGTTATAAGGTGGCAATGATGACATTATAGTTTTGTATCTAGACTCATTATGTATTCAATCCCCCCATAAGGAATTCATTAGGATTTTCACAAATAAACAACAAACTGAGAATTCTAGGGATACCTATGTAAATGAGGCTGATAGGGATGCGGGGAGAGAGATGGTAAGGCCTTAAATATGCCTTACATATGTTTCCATGTTGCCAAAATAATAATAGCCTGAACTGGCAACATTGCAGTAAAACTGCTACATCTTGTATTGATAGTTGCAGTGTGAATTGCTACAACTCTTCTAGAAAGCAATTTGTCTGAAAGTTTTAACATTCCTATGGGTATATTACCTCTTGGGAACTATTCTGGGGGCAAAAACTAATCCAAGAGAAGAAGAAAGTCATCTGTAGAACTATGAATTAGCAATTATGAGGGCCGAATAAGGCAGGGTCTGTGAGTGAAGAGAACTTCAGATTCAGATGGTGTTAGAAGATCAGTTTGACCAAGTCAGATCACGGCGAGAATGAAAAGAAGACAAGAAATGGAAAGACTAAGAGAGAACCTCCAGTGATCCCCAGGTTTCTGGCCTGGGCAACTGTCTTGGCTCACCTATTTAGAAACAAAATTCACAAAAAGGAAAAAAAAAATTCTAGACAGTTTACACAAGCTCTTCATTAAGAACTGTTGCATTTGAGAGGTCTTGATGACAAAGTAAAGGTGTTGAGTAGACAAAAATGCAGGTATGGCATTAGAAGATGACATGCAGGCAGCAGATATACATTCCAAAGTCATAGTGGATATTGGGAAACATTCCCCACACAAAGTGTTGTCATCAAACGGAATTCTCATGCATAATAATAACTGTGAGGGCTAGGTTGCATCTTAGGAAAGTCTCATGAATTATTAATAAATTAAAAAGTGAGCATGGTGTTCTAAGGTGTGGTCATTCTTTTGCACTTCATTAACATTTTTGTCTATGGTTTATTTAGTATATGGTCAAAAGCTTGACTCTTCTTCTCTAATTAGAGTTGCCAGATAAAATATAAGGATTCTAGTTATATTTTAATTTCAAATAAATGATGAATATATTTTTATAACTATGTTTAGTATAAGCATTTTTAGAATAAATAGGTTCCATACAGTTATTATTCATTGTTTATCTGAAATTTACATTTAACTGGACAACCTGTATTTTTTTGTTCTTGTTTTTTTTTTTTTTGTTGTTAA
>PVKE010012806.1:0-37635 GCA_004027555.1 Craseonycteris thonglongyai
AACTACCCTAAATTTAGCTCCTCAAATTTGCTATAGTCAAGCACATCCAATTGTCATTTCTATAGTTAAGAAAAAACAAGATATAGAGAAAGGACACCAGGAAAGCTAAACCTTCTTCAAGGAAGTAAGAAATTATCTGGTCAGTGAGGAAAATGAGAAGTAAAAGAAACATGTTTAGTGAAGAATATAACTGAATAATCTCCCCATGGGAATTTGCTTTCAGCTCCACACTTAATGTCAACATAACAAATTCACTGCAGCCAGCTATCATAACTATGATGTTTGTATATCCGTGGTAGAAAATTACATAACCTCAGTCCCGAGCATGTGCTGAATGTGACAACAGAATTTGGATATCCTTCAATATATCCCTGGTAGTAGCACTGAGTCTAGAAAGAAATAGTAAGGTGGTTACTTAGGAAGTGACAAAACTTTCTAACGGTTTCTTACTTGATAGAACTTTCTGAATATCTTCCACAGGCTACAGGGTTTATATCAACATGAAAAAGCAACATGAAAAAGAGAAAAGTCCCCCAACATTTGTCACTTCTATATTAATTATTCTTTTCAGATTAATACTTGAGATTATTTTACACCTGCTTCCAAAATTAATCCCACATTTTCAGTAAAATTATTTTTCAATATATAAATTTAGGTCGTCAATGAAAAAGACAAAGACTGTGAATCTGGGTTGCTTTTTCTTTTCATATCTTTTTAAAGTTATCTTTATTTTTCAATTACAGTTGACATTCAATATTATTTTATATTAGTTTTAGGTATACCATATAGTGTTTAGACACATAATTTATAAAGTGATTCCCCTGATCTGTGTACTCACCTGGCACTATACATGGTTATTAAATATTACTGACTACATTCCATATGCTGTACTTTACACACCCCCTGTTTTGTAACTACCGATCTGTATTTCCTAATACCTTCCCCTTTTCCACCCAGACCTCCAACCCTCTCCTCTATGGCAACCATCACTGTGTTCTCTGTATCTACATATCTGTTTCTGTTTTGTTTGTTCTTTATTCTTTATGTTCCACATATAAGTGGGATCATATGGCATTTGTATTTCTCTGTCTGACTTATTTCACTTAGCATAATACCCTCTAGGTAAAAAAAAAAACAAAAGAAATCAAGCATGGATGAGGATGTGGATTGCAAATTGGTGTAGCCACTATGGAAAACAGTGTAGATGTCCCTCAAAAAATTAGAACTAGAACCACCTTATGACCCAACAATTCTACTTCTGAGTATTTCTCCAAAGAAATTCAAAACACTAATTTGAAAAACACTAATTTGTACCCTTGTGTTCACTGCAGTGCTATTTACAAAAGCCAAGAAATGGAAGCAACTTAAGCGCCCACCAATAGATGAGTAGAGGTTATATACTTCTAAGTACTTTTCCATTTCTTCTAGGTCATTGGATTTGGTGGCATACAATTGTTCATAAAATTCTCGTATCATCCTTTATATTTCAGTGATATTCACTATAACTTCTCTTTCATTTCTGATTTTGTTTATTTGTGTCTTTTCTCTTTTTTCCTTGGTGAGTCTAGTTGAGGGAGTGTCAATTTTATTAATCTTTTCAAAAAAACAGCTCTGTTGCATTCTACCCTAACTTTTATGATATTATTTCCTTCCTTCTGCTGACTTTGGGCTTCATTTGTTCTTCTTTTTCTACTTATTTAAGATACAATATTAGGTTGTTTATTGGGTATTTTTCTTGTTTATTGAGATAGGCCTGTAATGATATAAGCTTCCCCAGTACTGCTTTTGTAGTATTCCAATAGGTTTGGTATGTTGTATTGTCATTCTCATTTCTTTCTATGTATAGTTGATTTCTCTTTCCTTTTTAGACCCATTTGTTCTTTAGTAGCATGTTGTTTAATCTCTATGTATTTGTGGGTTTTTTCCTGCTTTCTTTTTACATCTGATCTTCAATTTCAAATCACTGTAGTCAAAGAATATGCTTGGTATAATTTCAATCTCCTTAAATTTGCGGAGGCTAGTTTAGTGTCCTAATATATGGTCCATCCTTAAGAATGTTTCATGAGCACTGGAAAAAATCTATAAGTCTGGTATTCTGGGATAAAAAACTCTGTAAATGTCAATTATGTCCATTTGGTCTAATGCATCATTTAAAGCTGATATTTCCTTATTGATTTTCAGTTTGAAAGATCTATCCATAGCTGTCATTTGGGTATTTAGGTCCCCTATTATAATTGTTTTTGTCAGTTTCTCCCTTTAGTTCTGTTTGTAGTTGCCTTATATATTTTGGTGGTCCCTGATTAGAAGCATAGAAGGGCTGTCCAGAAAGTATCCAGCCATGTAATATAAAAACTAGAGGAATTTATGGCAGGATTTTTTCCAGACAGCCCTCATATACACTGATAAGTCTTATGTCTCCTTGTTGGATTGTTCCCTTTATCATTATAAGATATCCATATTTATCTTTTGTTACCTTTTTTTTTTATCTTGGAGTCTGTTTTGTCAGATATAAGTATGGTTATACCCTCTTTTCTCTGGATGCCATTTGCTTGGAGTGTGGTTACCCACCATTTCAATTTGACTGTATATTTGTCCTTGAAGCTGAGATGTCTCAAAGGCAACATATGGTTGGGTTTTCATTTTGATCCAAAATACTATTCCATGCCTTTTTATTGGTGAGTTTAGTGTATTTATATTTAGAATGATTATTGATATATGAAGATATCCTATAGCCATTTTATCTTCTTTGGGGGGGTGTTAATTGTTAAATTTATAGGGGTGACATTGGTTGCTAAAAATTACATAGGTTCCAGGTGCACAGTTTTACATTACATTGTCTGTGCGTTGCATATGTGTTCACCATCCAGAATCAGTTCTCTTTCCATCACCATATATTTGATGTCTCCTCCCTACTTTCCCATTTTATCTTTTGTTTCCTGGTAGCTCTGTGTCTTCTTTGTTTCTTTGCCTTTACATTTTTGTCTGTTATGCTAGTTTGGTGGCATTCTATAATTTTTTCCCCTCTGTTTCCTCTTTTTTTATATTATGTGTCTCAGTTCTGGGGGTTTATTTGTGGGGGGGGGAGTGGTTACCATTAAATGTATATAAAAGAAAGTTTCATATATACAGTTCTTTTTCTTCAGAATGCAACTTATCTCCATTTACCTTTTGCAAATTCAGACCTTTACCGTCTCCCCTTTTGTTTTTGTTGACACAAATTATCCCTATTTATGCAGATAACACTATTCTTTAAAATTGTAGAATACACTCTCGTTTTCAAGAACATTAAACATTTACAAAAATGAAACCATATTCTCGTAATGAAGCACAAGGACAAATTTTAAACAACTAAAATCATACAAAATTTGGTCTCTGACCAAAGTACAATTAAGCTAGAGATCTAGCAAACATCATCATAGAAAAAAAGAAAGATAAAATTCCAAGATTCAATAGTGCTATTACTCTTGGTAGAAATCGCTGTAAGATTTCTTATGATAGTACTGCTTTATAATTTGAAACTAAGGGGAGGAAAAAAGGAGCAAGAAAAGGAAACTGATGGTCATATCCTATAATATAAATGAAGTAACATGGTGTCTGATTCAATATTTCAACAAAAATTTTTTTATATGTAACCATGTGCCAGACATTTTTCTAGGCATTGGGGATACATCAATGAATAAAACAGACAGAAAGCCCTGCTTTCATGAAGATTACATTGCACTGGAGAAACTGAAAATTAAGTAAATAGATAACATATATGGCACATCACATATGGATAATCATTATAAAGAAAAACAAAACAGTGAAGGTAAGAGAGTATTAAGGATAAGAATGCAATTTAAAATAGGGGTTAGTCAAGGATAGTGGGGTGATTCTGAGCAAAGACCTGAAGGAAAAGAAGGAGAAAAAGGTGTGGGTATTTTGGAAAGAGCAAGCATCTGGTTCAGAGGAAACAGAAAATGCAAATTCTTGAAAGGAAAACATGTCTGGTATGTCTAAAGAATAACAAAGAGAGAAATGTGACTGAAACAGAGTGAGCAACATAGAGAATAACAGGAAATTAAGTCAGACAAGTAAAGAGGACCAGACTGTATTAAAGACTAGAATACTGAAATGACTTTGGTTTTCACTAGGGTTCTTCACAGAGAAGCAACATGATATGACTGGATTTTAATAGGATCAATCTGATTGCCATGTTGAGAATTGACTAAAGGGATGGGGCAGGTGTGGAAGTAGAGAAATTATTGAAGAAGTTATGACAATAATCCAAGCTAAATATGATGTTTACTTGGAAAAGAGTGGTAGTAGTGGACGGAGACACAGGGAGAGGGTGTATTACAGATATAAAATTTGAAGGGTAGATTCAATAGGATTGCTTAATGAATGGGGTAAGGGGTAAATGAAAAAAAGAAAGAAGAGAAAGGTTTTCAATCTATGAATTTGTCTAGTAACATGTGTGTTTGCTTTTAGTATTCTTTAAGCAATATTCATTTATTCAACAATATAAATCAATTAATCAATTAATTAATTAAACTGTACTTCTGTTCTAGGCAAAGTAGAAGGTACTAAGTCAGTCTACTTTGTCTTTAATTTACCAAGGCCTTAGGAAGGCATAATAATGGACAAAATGAGGCAATAAATGAATCCCTTAAATATATCCCCTGTGAACTTAACTCTTACCTGAATATTTGAAGAATGAGAATTCACAGTTTCTTGATTATTATTTAAATAGACCATAAAATTATCTGCTAAAAAAAATCTAAATGTAAAAAAGAATGAGAGAATTTTAAGTTATTCTTTTTGAAACATATAAAGCAGTGGTAAACAAACTAACATCCTCAGGCCAAATCTGACCTGCCTCTGTTTTTAATAAAGTTTTATTAGAACACAGTCACACCCATTTAGTTATGTATGGTCTATGGCTGCCTTCCCACTACAACAGCAGACTAGTCACTTTCACAGAAATAGCATGGCCCTCAAAACTAAAAATCTTAACTATCTGGGCTTGTCGAGAAAAATTTGCCAACCCCTACAAAGGTAGTATTTTCTTTTGACATATATGTAATTTTTAGTCAAAACAGTATTTACTCAAAATAATTTTCCTATCTTAATGAACTCGTTTAAAGAAAATAAAGAGAAGGACGGACTACAAAATGAAAGAAAAGTATTTTAAAATTTACAAAGATATGAATTGGAGGTAGGACTATGAGAATTGTCTGTTCTTTCATTCTTTCTAAATTTTACTATCATGCATGCATATTACCTTTATAATACAATGGAACAGTATTACGTAAAAGTCATATTAATCTGAACATAGGTACTAAAACTACAAATCAAAATCCAACCATCTCTGGTGCCATCCCTTGCGTTCCTCTTTCCTTGAAAGCGTGTACTTATGGCATTTTAGTTAGGGTTGCTCACCTCGTGCTCACTCCTCAGTCCAATGTACTGTAACTAGACCACCCAGACTAGTTCCTGTTGTGAATCCTCCACTAAAATTTATTTCATATAGATTACCAATGACCCCCTAGTTGTCAAGTCCAATGGTAGTTTGAAGTCAAGTGAACTACTAATGCACTTCATAGTGCTGACCACATTCCCCTTCTTTAAACCATCTCTCACTTTTCCTCTTACACACTTGAAAAGTTCTTTGTGTTGTCATTTACTGTATTCTTCTGTCTACTAGAGTAGGGTAACTCTTCTACTAAGTGCCATTCTTCGGCATCTTACACAATGAATCACTTGCTTATACATCTTTCCTTAAGAAACTTCCCCTCAGCCCCCCAAAATCACTTTGTTTCTTCCTTCTTGGAAAGCATTCATCTGAGCCTAGTCTGTCGACTTTCTTGACCAGTTTTTGAAAACTTATTTATACTTACCACATTTTGTTTCTTCTCGTAATTCACCTCTCCCTAATACCATATAGTCTATATGTAAAATTTAATTGACACTGTCCTCTTGAAATTCATTTCCAAGCTAGCTTTTCTCAACAGGTTTCCCATTACAGAATTAAATCCTGCAAAAATTTATTTCAATTATTGTCTCAATTCTCTGAAGGATGATACATAGCTAGTACTATTTTCCATAAATTATTCACTAGCTATCACACAGTATATGATCTAATTTCTATATTAAATCCCTTATTCCATATTCCTGATGGTGGGCCTGTCTCCTTGATTAAGTCTTAACTGATGTATCAGTTACAGATTTGTTTCTTATTTTGACATCCTGCCTTGATCATATAGGTCCTACTGGTTCCACCAACTTAATATCATATAGATTAATCTTTAGGTGCTAGGTGAGTGCCTATTGTTTCTGTTCCTAACCTGCCTACTCACAAAAGACTACTAGAGGCATTAGGACCAAAACTTTAGTTAATTCACAGAAAAACATCTGTTCATATGAGACATCTAAAAATTTTAATACAACTACATTTATTAATTTTAATAATCTATTGTATTGTAAGTAAACAAATGCATATAAATAAAATGAAATCCAAAGCTAAAGAATAAAAATTTACCTTTGCTTAAGGTGTACAGTATATGGCTTGTCATCTATTGGGATAATATAGGATATCTGTTCCTAGAGAATCCAGAACAACTGAGTGTGAAGACAAATGTAATAGAAGAGGCAAAACAACAATTTTATATCAATTAATCCCTCCAAACAAAAATTAATGGATTACTGATAAGTACTACAAAATGGACAACCCTAAGTGAAAGAAACCCAATGCAAAGGCCTATCTATCATGTTTCTATTCATATGAGATATCCAAAAAAGGCAAGATTATAAAAATGAAAAAATAGATCAGCAGTTGCCAAAGTCTGAGAATAGAAGCACAGAACTGCAAACAGGCGTGAAGAAACTTAAGAGCAATGTTCTAAAGTTAGATTGTGGTAATGTTTAAGTAATTCCATTTATGTTCTAATAATCATTGAACTGTACATACTAACAATGGGTGAAGTCTGTGGTGTGCAAGTTATCCCTCAATAAAAGTGTTAAAATAAAATGTTATCAAAATGTTGACCACTTATAAGCAAGGCTTGATTCATTGTATTTTTTTAATCTCCTAAGACACTTAGCATATAGCTATGCACCACAAGTCCAGAGAAATATTTGTTAAGTAAATTGATGAATGAGATAAAGTATCTCCCTTTCTAACAAAAATACTGAAATAGAATAAAGGGTTTCTTCTCTCTGAGAACTGGAAGGTGCTGGGATGGAAATTAGGTCCGCTTTAGTTAGAAGAGAGTCTCCATAACCATTTTGGAGAAAATTATTCTCTTCATATGAATCTACCCTTACATATCACTCAGATAAGACCCTAACTCTTCTGTATTTGAACTTTAAATAGTTTTACCATGAGGAAATGATGAATATTAGACAAAATAGAACATTCTGATTTAGATATTTGCTTTTACCATCAAAACTTTAAATTCCTTATCAGAAGTAATGGACACTTATATGAACTATAAAATAATTGATACATTTCATTAACATAAAAATAAGAAACTTCATATAATAATACTGATTGTGAAAACATCTCTCACATTTTCTACTTCTGAATTATCACTTGTATTTGCCTGGATTTTCTCTGGAAATATGATTTGTAGAAATGAATTTTGAGAACCTGAAAAAATAAAACAACAGTTAACTGTATCTTAAACCTGATGAAATTTCTACTCAGGTCCTTTCATAAGATTCACTTATGCAAATATGAGTTATCACTGTATTCTTATAAAAATCTTGACTACAGATTAAAAATAGACAAGATTGTTATGGGAGACCATAAAATGTGTGGGGGTGGGGGGGTGTATCTACTTATACAAAATGTGCTGTTCCTGAAATAAACAGAACTAGACCAAAAATAATAAAACATATACATCAAAACAACTTTCCTGAATTAAAACATTTGACAATAGACTAAAAAGCATATTGCATTATGGGAAGAACCAATAATCATTAAAATTCAGACTACTATATTAAAGTCATTGACTGTCTCAGGTAGAGAAATAATGCTATGGACATATGAACCTATGAGAAAAATGTATTAGTGGCATCAGCAGCATGAGGGGTCCTCCTGGTCTCTCCCTTTGAAGTTAGAACAAGTTGAACAGCTATAATTCAACAAAGGATGCCCTGCTCAACACAAAAACAAACACATCTGAGAGATGTGTCATTGGAATATCTAAAGGGGGCAAATCAGAGCGAACCAGGGACAGACAGGAGAAGAACAGAGATGGGCGCAACAGAGGCAGACCAGAACTCACTGCTGGACTGGAGAGCAGGAAAGGAATCAAGTAACAGGGTACACTCTGCAGCCCTAGGGAGCAGAGAGGTAGAATTAGCATTTCTGCCTGAGGGGTCAGCACACACTGCAGCTGAGCCCAGTGACAGGGGCAGAGACAGAGCACAGAGGTGCAGCCGCTACGATCTAAAGATTCCAATACCAGACAGAAAACCAAGACTCAGATCTGTATCTGCCTCCAATTAACCTTCCAGACCTGCCTTCCCTCGATCTCCCAGAGCACGTACTGGGTCCAGCAGAAGCTATAGCAGCGACTGTGGGGTTTCCCAGCACACTATCTGCAGCCTTGAGAACTGGCTAAGTGGAGACACACCTTCCTGAGCAGCAAGCACACGTTGAGCCTAATCCCAGCAACAGGGGTAGAGATACAGAAGTGTGGCAGCGGCAGGCTGGCAGCTGCCATTACTAGTAGCAGCAGACAGCCAGGCGTGCACAACCTGGGCCCTCCCAGCTGACAGCATTACCACACATCAGGGTGGACCCCAATGGGGGCATCTGGGACATCTCAGGCAGTGCAGCACTATTGACAGTATCAAGCTGCAGGAGGCAGTGCTGGGATTTCACAAAGCTGAGACTACATCACCCACCACACTCCCCCACAGGGATGGTGCACCGACACCAAGGTGACCTGGTCACAAAGGATACGCCCAAACCTCTCCCCGGGAACACAGGACATTTTCCACAACCCTGCAGAGATCCCTGACATCCAAGCAATGGAAGAAAAAATAAAACCTTGTGCTTCAACACCACGTACTGGAAAACAGAATCAACCTGCTAAATAGATAAGTGCTGAACACTCTTAAAAAAAACAGATTGGATTTTCAAAAATACCTGGACAGAGGGAAAAAAATCCATTAAACACCACAAATAACCAAGGTAACAAAGGAAAGTCAGAAAGAATGTGAAAAATCTCCAGAAAATAAACTTCACAGGCATGAAAATATATGATTTATATGACAGAGAATTCAAGATTACAGTTCTAAAAAAAAACACACAAAAGAACCCTGGAGATACAAGAAAACTCAGATAGGTAGCTTAATGAACCTAAAAATAAAATCAGCAAATAAAAGGAGTATTTAGCAAAAAGATTGAAACTTAAAAAAAAACAAAAACAGAAAATCAGGAGCTGAACAACTCAATAGAAGAGATGAAAATGAATTAGCAAGCTTAGGAAATAGAGCCGACCAGATGGAGGAAAGAATTGGTGATACTGAAGATAAAAATATAGAAATGACACAGATGGAAGGAGAAACTTGAGGATGAAAAATAATAATAATAAACAAAGAACTCTAATAGAATTTAGAACTCTAACAGAATTCTAATAGCACTCAATTAGACTCTAACTCCATCAGAAAGAACAAAATAAGAATAATGGGTACAAGGACTGTCCAGAAAGTATCCAGCCACATAGTAAGAAAAACAGAGGCATTTGTGGCTGGGTTTTTTCCAGACAGCTCTTGTATAGCAGAAAAAGAAGAGAGAGAAGGGCACAGACAGCCTATTCAAATAAATAAATAGTCAACAAGAACTTCACAAACCTGTGAAAAGAGCTGGATCCTTGAATCCAAGAGACAAACAGAATACCCAATGATCTCCATCCAAAAAGGCCTTCTCCAAGGCACATTATATTAAGACTGCCAAATAGAATTCTCACGGCAACCAGAGGAAAGAAGACAGAAACCTATCAAGGAAACCCCATTAGATTACTTAAGAACTTTTCAGCAGAAACCCTACAAGCTAGAAGAAAGTAGAATCTAATATTCGAACTATTGAAAGAGAGAAATTACCAGCCAAAATTAATATATTCAGCAAAGTTATCCTTTAGAAATGAAGAAAAAAATGAAGATTTTTCCAGACATACAAGAATCAATGCCTTATCATTTAAAGAAAGCTTGAATACAACAGTTTAGCAATCAGCCCCCACTAAAGATCTAAATCTCAAAATTTCCAAGGAGCAAACAGCACCTGAACAGAGAGCTTTCCCAACATTCTGGACCAGCCAAGTATAATCCCATGTGTTTCCCAAACAGATAATTTGTAATTCTTTTGACAACTCTTCTCTTAATCATTTTGTTGGGAGAACTCTTTTATCTACTTTTCTACATGTGAAAGCACATGACAATTTGTGACTTATGGTAATAATACCTTATAAATGCAGAAAAACTTGCTAGTCTTACATTGGTTAATGCCTTCTGAAATCTAAACTCCTGGTAATCAACCATTTCATTTCACTTGTATAGGAGCCACCTTTCTTGAGTTCTTCTTACAATGGATCTCCTGAGTAGAGATAATTTCAGCTCCTGGTTTAGCTTCTTATCTCTTTTTGTAACCTCAATGAGGATAATTACACTTTATCATATCCTTTTGTTTGTACCCTACAGAAATTTTCTGAATCCACAAATTTAATTGACTATTCGATCTATGCAACAGCAAACCATACTCAGGAGGTTCCTGCATTGGTGGCCTGGTCTCTATCCCCAGAGGGATGGAAAAACTTCACTGGTAAAAATGTAGGATTCTCTTCTGGCCTCTTTGAAAGCACATATTGACTTTGCTTTGGAAAGCATGCCCCAGAGACTACGTTCCATTGTGACTTCCTTACTCATAAAGGTATACCCCTTACTCAGATTTGGTCATTGACTAGGAACCTTTCCTTGTTTCGAAAACATAAATGGTACTGGTAAAACATTGTTATCTTCCATTAGATGTCTATAACTAAACACGCTTATGCTTCAGATGACCATGAGGTCACTTTGTGTTGGAGTCTGCATGGCTACAATGTAACCTCTCATAACACATCTTCATGGTAGGGCAGTGAGATAGATCTATAATGGAACTGGGTATTGGGAAGATGTGCTTCCCTTTAAGGAAACAATGTGGGGAATTGGCCAAAAATCTGGAGAATGGTGGAAATGAAATCCTACTTTTGTCCTAGAAATTCCCCACTTGCCATCAAAATTTGACTCACAATAATCAAACTGATTTGTTGTTTCAAACGTTATTTTGTACTGCAAGGCAAATTATTTCTGTATGCAACTAATAAATGATGGAATAAATGCTATCTGAGGGAAGTCAGTTTTTTGGAGTTTGAGTAGCATTCAAACAGTTTCTACGATGCTCTTTAGAGTGCAAGAAATTCTGAGGCAACTTCGTGAAGTGCATGCATGGCCCACCTACAGGGAAGGCCAAACCCAAATCCAGAGAGTAAGAGATGTGTGCTTGACTCTGGGTGGTGAGCACACAACGCAACACAGGGACGATATACTGTAGAATTGTACACCTGGAACCTGTGTAATTTTACTAACCAATAAATTTAATTTAAAAAAAAAGTTTATTAAAATTATCTTCTGCTCTCACCAGACACTTCCCTATCCCAGTGGACATGGTCCAGTTTCCAGGACAAGGCAAAACAAACAAACAAACAAAAGCTGATAAGGACCCCAGGTTTTTAATTGAGCTGAGCCAGTTTGACAGAAGCAGATGCGTGTTGAAACAAGGGAAAGGAAAACCTTCCCAGACCAGAGTAACAAGGGCCTCCATTGGCTTACCGGGTCTTGACGCTAGCAAGGCCCCGACCCCCGCCAACAGCATCATTAAGCGGAACATGGTGTGGCTTTCTCTGCTCCAAGCTGGGTACTGAGTGGGCTGTCGTTGGGCCGGCTCGAGTCGGATGCCCACCAGCTTGGAACGTGCGGATCCGGAGGGCCGCCTCTCCACACGTTCGTGGGTCAGTGTTCTCGCGAGGCCGCTGCACCTGGTTCTTCGTGCTTTTATGCTAATCCCCTGCCATGTGTGCCACCTTGAAATCAGTCCCCCCGAGGCCACATCCCACTCTCACCCGTGGCCCATCCTACCCGGTGGCTACTTGCTCACCTGCAGTTACCCACCCCCACCACTCCTCCCAGTCACCATCCCCTTACAAACATTGCCCCTCTTCGTGTTGATAGACCTGAAATAACTAATATTTATTATGCACTGTTTTGCATCAGACACTTCAAGGTATTTTAAGACAAATGTGTAAGACTTTCTGAATTAACTATACACACACACATGCACAAATATGCATATAAAAAGCCTGTCTAGTTTTTTTTTTACCCCTATACCTACTGTCCAAATGCACTTTTGTAACCTGACTGTGTCTCCTTTTTCCTCCCATCAGTCTGGTTCTCCACAGGCCCTTGGCCACATACAATTCATGGGATGTCATTCTCTTTCTCCTTCAGTCACTTCACAGTACAGTAAACATTCATTCATTTGTGTAGTGAATGAGATGGACAAGATTCTTGTCCATAGTTACTATATATACGTTACAGTAGAAAATTCTAGCCAAATTCCTCAACACAGTATTCAACATGTTCTACATTCGGAACCCAGGCTGCCACCTATTTTCTTCTCCCAGCAACGCTTTGGCCACCTGAACTTCTGGTCATTCCTGAATGAGCACTGCCATTCCCTTGGACTGCAACACCTCCTCCCTCCTAGCCTCACCCTCAGTCTCCCCTATATGCATTATCTTGTAATTCTTTTCAAATCCCAAAGAACGAATTATCCTCTCATACTAAGTAACAGAAAGACACAATTAAAAGACCCCATGGGAACACTGAAAAACTCAGTTAGAGAATCACCACACCTAAATTGACAGTTAAGATGCAATTTTATGGATGCATAGGGTTTCAACAGGTCAATCTAAGCCGAAAAAAGAATAGTGTGAGTAGATATGAGGCAACAAAAAACATAACCTAGCTTATCTCAACAGGAAGAGCCAAATCTTGACTAACAATGCTCTTAGACAGTAGTTGAGCTAAAATCTGGCTTCATTTTGCTTCACAGCATTAGAACAATTATAGGAAATGCTTAGACTTGTCAATTAGTGTTAAATACTTTGAATTTCTAGTTCTTTTATTTCCCTCTCCTTAACCTTTTTGTTTAAATCTTTAATAGAACAAATTTTGTTATTCCTCCTTCTGTATATGGCTCTGTCTATAATAGGGCAGGTCCAGAAATGTATCACAATACCTAATATAGTACCTGCAAGATGGTAGAGTTTCAGTAAATATTTATGCAATTTAATAAAATCTAATTTGTATTTAGAAAACATGGATTGTGCTTAACTCTGTGGTTAGAGACCCAGGCATTTGCTTGATAGGAAAGGAAAACGCAATACCCTGAACAAGATAAGTTTGTGAAAATATAGCCAAAAGTGAGATGTCTTCAATTGAAATGAAGAGTTTTCATTTGGGATTGTTTATAATTTTTAATGTATATCTGATTATTAAAATACTGCATCATCTTCAGAGAACTGAAATATCCATCTTCTTCACAACTAACCTGTTTCCTTTTAATAACAAAAAGACATTATATACAATTTGGCAGAATTCTAAAAAATTATCAATAGTGAATACCTGTAAAAGTTCAACTAGTATATTTTTATCTAAAACTTGTATAGCATTTTCATTAATAAGGTTATAAATAGCTGAGTATTTAGGAAGTTACGAGGTGACACAAAACAGAATTTCAAGTATTGTGTTTATTGTAAATGTTATATTTGCATATGTATATATACACAAACCAACTTCTTTTTGGAAAAACTAATGAAATTCCATTAATAAACCTATTATTAAAATTTATTATGAAAAGTTATGTAAAATTTTTTAAGTACTTAAAATTTTAACATCCATACTATTTCTTCCATAGTAAAAATTCATTTTTTGACACAGTTGGGATGACAACCGTTAATGATAACAGACACCACCATAACTTTTTTGTATTTATCTAAGAAAAACTTTTCTTCCTTCCTTTCTCCAGCCTAATTTCTTTGAAAATATTACTGTCAAAGAGACATGATCCAGCACACCTTAGTAAATGTAAACATTCTAAATTATATTAATAGCAAGCTTTGAAATTTCAATTTTAGACTTAAAGTGCTCATGAATTTCTCAAGTGGTTTTATAACAGCTCAACTGATTGAAGATATAAGTGCTCCTGCTTTATTACAGCCATGAATCAACAGTTTATCTGATTAGTTCTATTAAATACTTCGTACCTTAAAGTTTATACTTTATTAAAATAATGCTATTGTAAAAGGATGTCATGTTTTAAATGACTCACAATAGAATTCTATCATTAAATTAACTTTTCTAATATTCATTATCCGTAGATAGATCCATAGAATCTATTATCCATAGAATCCATAGAATCATTTATCCATAGAATGATCATAAAAATGGAATAACTACATGTGAACAAACATATACACTTTTAGTGTATTCTGTACTTCAAAAATAATATAATGACATCTTAATTGTGGGTTTTGTGCATTCTTTTGAAGACAGAATAAACTTGAATTCATGTAGTGAATGAGATAGACAAGATTTTAGCATACGGTGATTATTAGTCTGTGCAAGATGAAAAATATTAGATATTATTGGCAGCTAATTAGTCAGTTTTCATAGGTATTAGATTATCACATGTTCAACCTGAAACTACATTAATGATAACTAAGGTCAAAATTCAGAGTTACATTTAAGCACATAATGACAAAACTGAAACCAATACAGTTAATTTGAGAATCATTACAGTAATATGTTCAATGTAACACAATCCACGTTGAGTGCATTAACTTCACAGATGACTGAATAAGCGATTCAGGATGGAAATGGAAAGGATATTCTAAATTCCCTGGTTTCACTGAATTTCTTGTATTTCTCAATTCCCACTACTCAGTTTCTGTTTCACTGTGGGTTTTGTTGTTGTTTTGCAGTATTTTATTTTCATTCATAACTGCAGCAGGAAAAAAGGCCTTTCAAGAAAATGTCAGGAAAAAGAAGTATTAGCTCAGTTCCCTGAAGATATCTGCGAAAGGAAAGGTAAAACCATCAAGTGAGGGAGCTATATAAAGGAGGTGCGGGAGCAGGACGAGCAGGAATTAAATTTCCCTGAGATGAGGCTTTTGGTTGTGGTGGAGGTGGCCTGTGGGAGGAAAACAAGACAGTTAATCATGTGTTTCAACTGAATGAGGTAACAGTACATTCATTGCAAACCCAACATGACACCATCCTTATCATCACTGACATTCTCAAAAGTGCATTACATTCTGAGGTTATTGCTAATCTAACATGCAATGCTTAAAAGGCTCCGAACAGAGTCTAAAACGGAGTGCCTACCTTAAATTAATGCTGTTCTATAATCAACGATGTTGTGAGAAGGTTTTGATTTATGTTTTTAAAGAGAATAATGCACAAAATTTACAAGACAAATTGTAAGAGACAAGTGAGGACACTGCATGGATTACGCCCCCCTTGTGCTGTTAGGATGTAAGGACAGGAAATTGCTGTAGGTGTAAACCTTACATATAGAGAGCTGAAATTCCAGCCCTCTGAAACATAATATCCATTCTGAGAATTAAACCTGCTACGACTTCTATACCTGTCCTCTATCCTCACACTTTAACCTATGGCTACCCTTTCATAAACCACTTCACCTCTGATCCACTAACACACTAGAACAAATTCGTATCCAGTGAATGTTTCACTATTTATATGTTGATCTTTCTCTTGATGCTCACTTGGATTTCAACACACTTTATTGTATAATAAAGATTATACGTGAGAACACGCCTCATTGTTGCAATTCAATTGTAATTGGAAGGGCTTTTGCGAAGTGGAAGGAGTGGGATGCATTTTATGTGTTGCAAAACATAGTAATAAATTTTATATTTTCTTGCTGATTTTAAGCCTATCTATTGAGTCTTTAATTTGATTCTTTCTTTTAAAGTTTCTAATTTTGTGCTGAAATTCTCAATCTTGACAATTAATTCCATGACAGAATCATCGCAGTTATATTTAAAGTCCATGTCTGATTACTCTATTAACTGGATATTCTCTGAGTCTGTTTCTGAGGTCAATTGCTTTTCTTGGTTTTAGTCACATTTTCTTTTCTTCTATGTCTGGCTTTTTTTCTTTATTGGGGACCAAATGTAAACAAACAAACAAACAAAAAAAAACTGTAGAAATAAGTTGAAGGTCTAGTTTACCCTTACCCCTGGGTTGCCACACAAAGCCTGGGATGTTTGTCAGGGTCTCTCGTCCTTGGCAGGGCTCTAATTTTGGTCCCTGTAAACCTGGGAGTTCGTTGAAAACTCTCCTCAGCTTCCTAGTCTCTCAGGTGTCACTTTCTGAATAGATACACACATCTAGGACAGAACACTGGCCTCAAAAGCTGGCATCACCACCAGACTGCCTTCCTCTCCTGGACCTTAGCTCCACAATCTCTTATTTCCTTGGTGGTTTTCTGATGCCTCGTCTAACCCATCTGGTTCACACTGCTGGTTATTTCAAAGGTCTCTGTTTCTGAAGAACCTCTGGAAATGCAAAATACTCATATGTGCATCACAGGCTGCAGCAGCAGTGCACTATCTTGCTGAAGCTTCTTTAAAACTTTGTTCTGACACTGCGCTAATGTGACAAAACTTACATAAAACGAGCAAAAGCTTTTCTGCAAATTGTGCTCTATCCAAACTGTTGACAATAAATACTTATCCTAAATTAAATTAAAATACAAGGGAAAATAGCAGACATCAATGCTAGGTTTTATTCTGGTCAATTAATCTAAGCATATTCACTTCAGACCTTGATGGGAACTGCTGAGGCTGCTTGGCTGCATACGTTGGTACTGGAAATCTGTTTGCGTAAATAGGCTACAAAGGAAAAACCAAAGTTATTACCACAATGCACCCAGAAGTAGATTTTACATAGTTTGTTATTTTCCACATAAAAGTAAAGTAATCAATATATTTAAAATCAATAAATATGGGAAAGCCGGGATGGCTCAGCGGGTTAAGCGCTCACTTTGAAGCCCTGAGGACCGAGGATCGAATCCTGGCTCCAGCCCAGGCGGACCCACATGCTGAACTGGGGTGTGCTTCCCGAACGCGGTGAGGCCCCCAGTTCAGTTCAAAAAATTTTTTTTAATTAAAAAAAAAAAAAAATCAGTAAATAAATGACAGAATGTTGACATTTAAAAATATTTTATTTATTCAATATCTCTGCCACTGAATGAAGAATATTTAATTCTTTTAAGGCATATATTTTCTAAATTCAACCATCTTGAATTTAAAAAATATATGACCTTAATCAAAATATATAGCCTTAATCAACTACATTAGTTAAAAGGTAACATATTTCCTATGTCAATACATTTTTAATAAAATCCTCCAAAAATGTATTGGCAAACCTATACAGTACCTAAAATGATACCACAAATACCACTAATCTACAGCCATTGATTTTGAAATTCATGATATTCTTCCTTTACAAGGTAGTTGAAATAAAATTTTACAATAAAATGAGACTCTATAACATGGCCTCAAACGAGAAAGTACAGTGAGAAAAATTTTCACATACATTACATTAGGAAAAGTTAGGGAAGATCAGATGAAATTATGAAATCACTGATGAAGTATTTTTGACTGAGATATTATCCATTATCTACTATTATTCCCTAAAGCTCTGTGAGTGGCAGAATATGCACAGTATTGAAGAAAGCTAGAATTTTTCTCTGGGTCCCACTACAGAACAGGCTATATTTTGCCCCAGGGAGTGATTTGCTTATACTGTAAAAATGGAGAAGGAATACAAGAAATTGTCTCTATCCCACTTCCACCAAGCCATAGGTACAGCACTTTAAAGGTATAGGTGAGCTCCACTTTAGGTAATTTACACATGTATGCAAAGACCTATGCACAAGAATGCTTGATGTTGTATTTTTGTGGTAATAAGATTTAAAACAACCTGTTTTTAAAATGATGGTAAACCCACAAGATGGAATGCTATGCAGCTATTAAAAGGAATGGGGTTTATGCTTATTACTTGCAAACAGTTGTACAACATCAAGCACCATGAACAACCACAGTAACATGATATCACAAAAAGAAAATGACAATTTTCTAGAAACCAAACTCAAAGTGATGGAAGATTGTCATCTAAATGATAGAAAATTCAAAGTAGCAGTCATGAAGCAACTTAATGAGATAAAAAGAAAGAAAAAAACCTCAGAAAGGCAATTAATTGAGTTCAGGAATAAAAATAATGATCTAACAAAGTATTTACCAAAAAAATTTAAACTCTAAAAAAGTACCAAACAGAAATTCTAGAGCTAAAGAACTCAATAAATGAGATGAAGAATTAGAAAGTATTAGAAATAGAGAAGACTATATGGAAGAGAGAATAAACGAGTAATATAGAAATCTAGAATAATTCACATAGAAGAAAAGAGAGAACTAAGATTGAAAAAAAAACAAACAAAACTATGAGAATTATCTGCCCTCAATTAATGAAAAGACAACTAGCATTCATGATCTCAAAAATGTGATACCATAATAACAGTAAAGAAAAAGTTTTCATGTTAAACTTACAGCTTCTCTGGGAGGAGTTACCGGAGAAACATGTCGAGGTACACTACTCACTGGTTGTCTAGAAACTTTTCCTTGATTTTTGCCATCTGATCTGAAAGACAGAATACTTTTGAGCTAAATTACGATTAAAACATTTCCATCTGACATATTCCACATCCCTTGTACTTTCCCCAAAACAGAATGATATTGATAGTTGTAATAATGATGGTGATAACTAAGTTTTTCATAGCATTTCTTACAGCTTCCACACATGTTCAGTCCTTACAGTACTAGGTTTTATTAGCCCCATTTCATAATGAAATAAACTGAAATTCTAAGAAATTATGAAATTTGGTGAATTAGGCCAATGTTCCATACTTTTCTCCTTGAGTCTTCCTAAAATCAGAGACGAGTAAAAGCATCTTCTTAAGTTGCATATACAGAATGTGTAGTCACTCTAAAAGTTAGGAAGTTCAAGAGGAGCAAACAAGCTAGCTGGAAAGATATCAGCTAAGTTTTAGACATGCTGAGATGAGAGCTAGTCAGCTAGGTAGAGCAATATTAGAGATAGCTATCACTATGAAACTAAAATTTCAGAGATGCAGATTGGGAAATAACATGGCTTGGCCAGTGTGAAGTGTCTACGAAATGGAAAGAAAGAATAGGAAAGTAAATCTGTTTTAGAAGATGTTAAAAATCAAAGCTAATATCAGAATACTTTAGGAAAATATTATATAATGAGAAAAGTAGGGCAATGAAGTAAAGGTGAAGGAAGAGTGAAATACGTATATTTTGAAATCACTATCATAATAAAAACTAGTTTTTCAGTAATTAAACTTAACAATGTGCCAGCAATGTGCTATGAGTTTTAATTGATAATATTTCCTCATTTAATCCTCACCTCAACTTTAAGAAATAGGTAATAGAAAATTTTTCAACAATTACATTTTTAAATCTTTATCCTGAATAGTTTAATCTCTAACTAAGAAGCCCATTGTAGCTCAAAATCCCACTTATCCCACTTTCAGAAATCAATGTCCAGCAAAATGAACCACAGGGGTCATTTCCAGTAGTATTCAGGCTGGCCACCATGATCCTTTCCCTTTCATCATTGTACGAGGTGGCCGACCCACTATCACTTTACCCCTGCTAACCATATCAAAGAATAGAGAACGTAAAACCTTATTTTTAAACCAGCCTCTATGCCATCACTATCATCACTAACAATAACTTTAAATTATTTCATATGATTTAAAAGAAAAAAAAAAATCTAAGTACTCATATGTTTGTGATCTCTTCTTTCTGAAGCAGATTTTCCGCAGTTGATTTCTCTTGAGGAAGGCAAAAGCAGCAAATACAATAAGGGGAACAATTAAGAAGAAGAATACTAGAAGTCCATCCCTCAATGCAGTATTCTTTTCTAGAGAGAGAAATTTTATGTTAATGTTCATCAAATTAAAAGTTAACTCATATTAACTAGAACATAGTAGGTAATTACAACATTTTATATTAATGCTAACATTGTTCAAAAGTCAAATTGCCAGGAAGTAAATACACCAAGAAGTCTTGTTCACAACTCATCCCAGTCCATTTCATTTTTGCCTTCCCCAAAATAACCACTTTTATTAATTTCTTATATTATCTTACAGTATTCCTTCATGCAATTAAAGCAAGAAGAAGACATGTTTTTATTGTCAACCCTTTCTTACATAAAAGGCAGCATACCATAAGTATGTTCAGCACATCACTTTTTTCACCTATCTATAAATCTTCCCAAATCATACATAGAGGCCTACCTCATGTTCTTTACAGCTATACAAAACTACATTGAAAGGATTTCCTATGCATTTATCTCAGAGTTGCTGAAGAAATGTGAAGAAATTGGAACCCTCATATACAGCTGGAGAAAATGTACAATGGTACAGTCACTTGGGGAAATATTTTGGCAGTTTCTTAGGACATTAAACAAACCTACTCTATGAAGCAGCCATATCATCTATTATTTCCCCAAGATAAAGAAAGCGTATCTTCTCAGTAGACAGACACTGGTGAACAAGAAGCTCATTCATAGATTTATAGAAAGTAAAAATGAGTAGTAAATAAGTAATTACTATAATATGTGATGGTGCTTATAGCAATTGGAGAATAGAAAGGGTATAATATGGTAATTCAGATTTACACAATCAGGGAAAACTTCCTTGAGAAAATAAAGTATAAACTGAAATGTGAATAGCAATTAGCCAAGTTCCAACAATGTGAATATAATATGGTATAAAAGCCCAGAGGTAAAAGAGAGAGTAGCCTATTAGAGGAAATAAAAGAAGTTACAATGTCTTAAGCATAGTGAAATGAGGTTGGAAATGTTAACATGGGGGCAAATCACGCAGGACATTTAAGCCATGTTAAAGATTTTTGGACTTCTTTCTAACAGCAATGCAGAAGCACTGAATTTAAAGCAAGACACTAGCAAACTCAAAACTGAATTTTTTTTTTTCCATTTTTTGGGAAACAATTCTTAAAGGAAAACACGAAGATTCTGTAATGTAGTATGGGACATGGATTATAGGAAGCAAAATGGGAAAGAGGAAGCCTAGTTAAGAGGCTGTCATGTAAATCTCTGCAAGAAACAGAAGGTAATTACTAGGAATGAAAAAAATGGAAACATTTGTGAAGGATTTAGGAGGCAGAACCAACATAATTTAACATACAACTAATGTGAGAAGTGTGGGAGATGTAGAAGGATGCCCAACTTTTAACACAGACAACTGGGAAATGATGCTAATTTTCTTCTACATTACTTACCATTGTATGTAGGTCCACTGTCCACACTTCCTCCGTATCCTTTAGTCTCACAATTTGGAGGAGCCCAGCCACTTTCACAGTGACAATTCTTATTGCTATTGCATACCTTCAAAACAATCAAAATACCACTTTTGTTACTTGTGAATGCTGCTCTAAATCATGAACTCTAGAATGAAAACCAAGAGAAGGACTAAATTCATACAAATCCATAGATACTCTTTTTATTAAGAATTTTAAAAATCTATCAGGTATTCAAATTCCCCAATATCTAAAAATCTAAAAAATCTTGTGGCGTTTCACTTAAACCTAACAGGAACCCTCATTGTTCAGCACTTTTTCCATGAATAAACCAAAGAGATTATTACCTACCCCATGTCCATTACACTTTTTCTGAATATCACAGTCATAATTCAGAACAGAAGCATTTACACACTGGAAGTTTCTACAGATCTGGGGGGGGGAAAAGAAGAAGAAGAAGTAATGAGTAAAAACAAACTGGACACATTAATGACCTAGCCAGAAAAACAAGACCTGGATGTAGATTATGTCATGGGTGAACTCTTTTACACTTTTAAGGATAGTTAATTCCTATATTATATATTTGCAAAGGAAGAAAAATAAGTGAAATTAGTTACAGTAACTGACAGAACTAACTGATCAAAAAGGACAAAGATGAGACAAAGACCAAAGCAATGATAAAACTATAATCTATCCTTCCATACAAATATGGAGGTGAAAATCCTAAGCAAAATATTCACAAATGGATATTTTTTAAATCAAAAATAGCCAGAGATGACACCACTACTATATAAGAAAGGCTCAATAATAGGAAATTTGTTACTATAATACTTCACATAAATTTATCATATTAAAATATATCAAATGGCATTTGATAAAATCTGAAACATTTAAATTTTTTTAATTCTTTCAAAAATAAGAATAAAAGGACATTTTGTTGATAAGATAAAACCCATCTTTCAGTACCATGATTAATTATGAAACAATACAGACATTTTAATTAAAAGCACTATTTGTTAAAAACAAGTCATTATTATTCTATATAGTTCTGAAAATTCTAGTTCATGCAATGAGATATGAAACAGAAAGTAGTCCTAAATATTAAAAAATCTATAAAAAGTATCATTATCTGAGAAAAATATTAAACTAAAAACCTAAAGGAAGCAACTGAACAGTTACTAAAATATTTTCAGTTTTCTGGAAAATTGACATCTTTATTTGAAAATACTGCTCTTTTGTGATGTTAGAAAAAAAGACCAAGGTTATTGAGTGTTATCTAAAAATACTATTAGGTAATCAACTACACAAAATCAGAATGTTTAAAAGCTCTAATGAAGCAAAAAGCAATTAGAGAACAAGAAAATATCAATTGATACCTTTACTGTTAGAAAACACACATAGGTTTCAAAAGAACTGAAGAGTCAAAGGATCCCCAAATTATGTTTCCTCCAAAAATGCCAATTAGTTTTTGAATAAGAAATCTATTCATATGATTAAAACTTTTTAAAGTAAAAAGGATTCCACAGTAGTAAGCCGCTCCTCTCCTCTCCTTCACCCATTCATTTCTCTTGAATAAAGACTTCAAAATACTTTTTTCATATATCCATATGTCTTTTGAGGAAAGTTACCAATAACTGCCCTATTGGCCAAAAAGATGAATTTCTTTTAACAACTGATTCACAGTGAACACTTAAAACATTAAAATCACAGAATTAAGATAAAATGTGTTAACAGTTGGCAGGTTCTATGTTAGGGAGCAGAAAAATTCCAAGTTCTCAGTGGAAAAGGATGTTCTGGCTGGCAGCGTTTTACTTTGGGGAACGGGTAGAACTAAACTGGGAAAAAACACTGGTAAACTGCTTGGGGTGGTAAAGTCAGACCATCTTCTCTAACACTCCGCACTCCCCCAACACCCCTACCAACCACACATGAAGGAAGGCAGCTGAAGGTAACTACAGAACTTCTCATTTACAAGTTTGGAGCCAAAGATGAACTAACTACCTAGGACAACAAAAAAGAAGCTGGAGAGTTCTCCATCTTTTTTTATTTTTTATTTTTTTTATTTTTGCACTCAGTATTGGATAAATACGTAAAGAACATAGGTACCAAACTGTCAGCCTGCTCAAAGTGTCAGAGTACAGACTTTAGTAGAGGCCAGAAAGGACAGGACCCAGCCGATCCTATTTTAAGGCTATACAAAACGTTTGGTGTTTGGTACCCTCCCTCAGTGTGACAGGACACGTACACATACCAAGCATTTGCTATCCTTCTTGTGTATAGATATTGTTGGCATAGTAAGAAGACGTCATAAAATGCAAGTTAAAACACCTTATCTATATATGTTAGTACTAACCCGGAGTTTAAAGTCAATATTTTTCTAACAACAGCCAAAAAACCTCTGAGATTTTGAAAGTAATAGTAACATATCTCATATGGGAGAAATCAGTAGACACTGTTATTATTAATAATATTGGTGGGGGAAATTATTAATGTGTTTTTCTTGTTATGAAGAAAGGTAGTATAACGAAAAGAAAAAGATATATAACTGCCAAACTGAACTCATACACACACACAAACATACAATTTGTGCAATCCAGCAAGAGAGGAAGATAAAATAGAAAATATTTTTCCAAAAAACATTTAAAACAGCATTGAATAAGATCTTAGAAATAGGATAAAATATTAATAAATTGAAATGTGCCAATAAAAGCCAAAGCCCAGCCAAATTATGAAAATACAAAATGAAAACATAGAATATTGATATTTATAATGGGATACAAAAAGCTTTTCTAAACATGACATGAAACTGAGACTAAAAAAGACAAAATTGAAAGACATTTTTAAATTTCTTTATGGCAAAGACAAATGATAAAATGTAAAACATTTTTACAACAGACATAACTGCCTGACACGGAATATTCTTTATCTATAAGAAGCTATTAAAGAAAATAATAAAATGACAATACACAAAAAAGTATGAGTATGAATGTGAACTTAGAAAAAAATACAGAGCTAATAAAGACATAAAAAGATGCATGAGGAGAGAAATACAAACTAAAATAATAATTGTCAGAAAGTCAAAAATTACAGAAATTGATAACATACAACGTTAGCAAGAGTGTGGGAGAAAATAAGACACCCTCATACACAACTAGTGGAATGCAAATTGTTATCACCTTACTGGCAGTGTCTGTCAGATTTTAAATGTACGAGGTCTGCCCAGAAAGTATCCAGCCATGTAACCATTCTCATTATATTGACAATGGCTGGATTGTTTCTGGACAGCCCTCATATACATCCCTTAATTTTAAAAATCTACCAGAAATCTAACCCACAGAAGTACTCACAAAAGTAGGTGAGATTAAATGTAGAACCGTGTTCAATGCTACTAAGAAAAAATTAACTGTAGACAATAAGAATGTGAAAGATCTGAATATATAATTATCAAATAGTATATGTTATAAGCCAGAATACACTATCTTCATGCACTCAGAACATTAGGAAATGAACATACAGAACCAACTCATTAAACATGGATGTTTCCTCTATTCCTAAGGAATGAGTAAAGATACTAAACCCAGCCCGAAACCTGAAGCATGGCCAATTTCCAAAGCAAAGAGTCACGTTCAGTCAGGAAATCTTTTTGCCTTCTCTTACATCACATTTTGGGAAAAGAAAAAGGCATATTTAGTTGGTTATGATTTTCAAACCAGGCAATCAGTACTTTTTTGTGTTATGGCAAGAGTTTCAGAGAAAAAGCTCATCACTCCAGTAACACATAAATGTTTAAGAAATCAAGCATTCCAATCAACTGTATCACCACCGTCATGAATCCGTCCCACTACAGATTCCCTCAGCCTGCAAATGTCAACAGAAGTCTCTCAATGCCAATGCTGTGCTATTCTCAGTCAAACTGACAGGACACTTCCAAATCACTTCTAAAGAACACAGGACCAGTGGCCTTCATGTGTTTTCTTTTGTTTCCATTTAATTTTTTAAAATAACATATGCATATGGTTAAAAATCAAAATCAAATAGTGCTAAAAGTGCTTATGATGAAATAACGATGACCCGTTTCTCTCTAGTTGGCCAGTCTAGCCCTCCAGAGGCACCCACCCTTCCAGCCGGTGATTCCACCCACCCCCTTTTTTAAATTACTATATATTTCTTTTAAACATCACCAATTAATGTTCCTCATGAGAGATAAGAATTCTGCTTTCAAATACAAACCCAAGTGCCCCTCCATAATCTTCTCTAACTAAACATTGCTTAATAATTACCCCATAATATTGGGACATTATACACTCAGTACATTACATTACATGCTACTATTATCTGAGCAAGTTCAGAACTAGGGAACAGAAGACAGAAGAGGCTGACAACTGGAGATCAAAGTATTATCTCCACTATCACTAAAGCAGTTAACACAACTTCAGTAAACAACAAAATGGGCTTCCTACCACTACACCCCAAAATCCAACTTACCTGCCTAGTCCCAGGCTGCTCTGGACAACCAAAGGCCTCCCCCCAACAGAAGCAGAGCCTGCCCTGCTAAATTTACTGCGTGGTTGAGAGAGCAGACCAGAATTCACCCTCTCTGCAGGCAGGCAGATCTGAAAAGAGAAGACAGAAGGGACTGAGCCACTCATGCCCAGCGTCTTCTCCCAAACACATCAGAGCCACGTCCATCATTCTGCATCCCTGGGAGCAAAGTGAAGGAGGATCAGGCTGAAGCTGAGTGTTATTTATTTTCTTCCAGCATTACTGAGTTATAATTGACATATAACACTGTATAAGTTTAAGGTGGACGGCATGCTGATTGCATCAACTTATATTTTGTGAAATGGTTACCATAGTAGGCTTACTTAACACTCCATCATTCCACATAATTATCACTTCTTTTTTTGTAGTGAGAAAATTTAAGATTTATTCTCTAAATACATGCAGGTATATAACAGTATTAATTCTAATCACAATGCTGAATAGTAGAGCCCTAGAATTTATTCATCTTATATTTACAATTTTGTACCCTTTGATCAACATCTCCCAATTTCCACCACCCTACCCCCTAGCCCCCGGCAACCACTATTCCACTTTCTGTTTTTACAAGTTGGGTTTCTTAGATTACATATATAAGAAAGATCATAAAGTATTTGTCTTTCTCTGTCTGACTTATTTCACTTAACATAATGGCCCCAAGGTCCATCCATGTTGCCTCAAAATGGCAAGGTTTTCTTCTTTCTCACAAATGAATAATAGTCCACTGTATATATAGACAGCATTTTCTTTATCCGTTCATCCACAAACACATACTGAGATTGTTTGCATATGTTGACTACTATCCATAATGCTGCACTGTACATAGGAGTGCACAGATATCTACTTGAAATTCTGTTGTCATTTCTTTTGGGCATACCCAGAGGTAGAGTTGCTGCATCATATGGTAGATCTATTTTAAATTTTTTGAGGAAACTCCATACTATTTTTCACAAAGACTCTTCAATTTACATTCCTACCAACCGTCCACACAGGTTTCATTTTCTCTGTGTCCTCATGATCACTTGTTATCTCTTGTCTTTTTGATGCTAGCTTACATAGTAGGAATGAGGTAACATCTCATTGTGGCTTTGATTTGTACATCCCTGATGGTGATCATTTTTTCATATCAGTTGGCCTATCATTGCCTTCTTCAGAATGATGTCATTCAGATGCTCTAATCAATTTGGTTTTTTTACTATTGAGTTGAGTACCTTACATATTTTGGATCCACCTCCTATCAAATATATAACTTCCAAATACTTTCTCCCATTCCATAGGTTGCCTTTTCATTTTGTTCATTATCTACTTTACTATGCAGAGGCTTTTTAGTTTGATATAACCCCACTTAATTATTTTTGCTTTTGATGCTTGTGCTTTTGATGTCATATCAAAAATATTATTGCCAGACCAATGTCAAGGAGCTGTTTCCCTATGCTTTCTTCTAGGGGTTTTACAATTTCAGGTCTATGTTTAAGTCTTTAATCCATGTTGCGTTAATTTTTGTGAGTGGTGCAAGATGGGTCCAATATCATTAATATATTTAATAGCATGTGAACATCCACTGTTCCCAATACCAGTTATTAAAGATGATCTTCACCCCATTGAGCATTCTTGGCTCTCTTCTCAAATATTACTTGACCACGTATGTGGGAGGTTGTTTCGAGTACTCTATTCTGTTCTGTTGGTCTATGTATCTACATTCATGCCTATATCAACCATTTGATTACTACAGTTTTGTAACATAGCTTAAAATCGGGGATTGTCATGACTCCAGCTTTCGTCTTACTTCTCAGGATTGCTCTGGCTATATCCACGGACCTTGTGGTCCCATACAAATTTTGGAATTATTTGTTCTATTTCAGTAAAAAATGCAAAAGGAATTTTGATAGGTATTGCACTGTATCTACAGATGGCTTTAGGTTGTATGAAAATGTTAACAATATTAAGTCTTCCGATCATGAACAAAGAATATCTTTCCATTTATAGACATACTTTGGAGATATGCAGGTTCAATACCAGATCACTGCAATGAAGCAAATATCACAAGAAAGCCAGTCACACAAATTCTTGGTTTCCCAGTGCACATAAAAGTTATATTTATATTATACTGTAGTCTATTAAGTGTATAATAAAATAGCATTGTGTCTTAAAAAATGTACACACCTTAATTTAAAAAAATATTTTATTGCTAAAAAGTACTAATCACCTAAGATTTTTTAAAAATCAGTGCCAGTAGATTTGCTCAATGCAGTGTTCCTGCAAACCTTTAACTTGTTTTTTAATGTGCTATTCAGTTTGGTTTGCTAGTTTTTGTTAAGAATTTATGCCTTTTTGTCATCAGGAATATTGGATTGTAATTTTTTTTTCTTGTTATGCCCATATCTGGTTTTGGTATCAGGGTAACACTGGCCTGATAAAACAAGTTTGATAATATTCTCTCCTCTTCAATTTTTTGCAGGAGTTTAAGAAGAACTGGCATTAATTCTTCTTTTAATCTTTGGCAGAATTCACCAATTAAACCATTTGGTATTGGGCTTTTCCTTGTTGGAAGATTGGTGATTACTGAGTCAATCTCCTTACTTGTTATTGGTGTGTTCAAATTTTCCATTTCATCATGATTTAGTCTTAGTAGGTTGTATATTTCTAGAAAGGTATCCATTTGTCCTAGGTTATCCAAATTGTTAGCATATAATTTGTCATAGTCTCTTATGGATCTTTGTACTTCTGTGGTATCAGTTGTAATGTCTCCTTTTTCATTTGATTTTATTCAAATCTCTATTTTTCTTATTCTAACTTAAGGTTTATCAATTTCATTTATATTTTCAAGAATCCAGGTCTTGTTCCTTTGCTTTTTCCTTTTGTTTTTCTGGTCTCTATTTAAACTATCTACCCTGATCTTTGTTATTTCCTTCCTTCTACTATGTTAGGGCTTAGTTTGCTCTTCATTTTCTATTTCCTTGAGATGCAAAATTATTTGAGATCTTCCATTCTTCTTAGTGTATGCATTTATCACTATAAACTTCCCTCTTAGAACTACTTTTGGTGCATCCCATAGTTTTGATTTATTGTGTTTTCATTTATTTAAAGATACTTTTGATATTCCATTGTTTGTTCAGGAGTGTGCTGTTTAATCAATTTCCATATATTTGAGAACTTTCATGCTTTCCTCTTATTATTGATTTCTAGTTTCATACCATTGTAGTCAGAAAGGATACTTAGCATAATTTAAATCTTTTTAAATTTGCAGACTTGTTTTGTGAGTTATCATATGATCTATCCTATAGAATGTTCCACATCCACTTGAGAAGAATGTACATTCTATTGCTGATGGATGGAATGCTATATATGTCTGTTAGGTCCCTTTGGTGTAAAGTATAGTTCAAGTCCAATGTTTTGTTGATTTTCTATCTGGATGATCTATGCATTGTTTCAAGTGAGACACTAAAGTCACTGACAATTAATGTATTGCTATCTATTTCTCCCTTTAGATCTCTTAGTATTTGCTTACTATATTTAGGTGTTAAATACTCTTGATAATTGACCCCTTTACCACTATATGATGACCTTCTTTGTCACTTGTTAGTTTTTGGCTTAAGGTCTATTTTTTTTTCTGATATAAGTACAGCTAATCCTGTTTCCTTTGGTTTTTACTTGCATGGAATACTTTTTGTTTTTCTGTTTCTTCACTCTGAGTCTATTTGTGTCCTTAAAGCTGAAGGGAGTCAGCACTTCTGGTAAGGCACATCTGATGGTAATAAATACACTCAGGTCTCTTTTACTGAGAATGTTTTTATTGCTTCTTCATTTCTCAAGAACTTTTCCAGAGAGAGTATTATTGATTGGTACTTTGCTCTTTCATTACTTTGCATATATCATCCTATTCTGTCCTGACCTATGAGATTTCTGCTGAGAAATCCATTGATAGACTTGTGTGAATTCCCTTATAAATTGCAAGTGTCTGTTCTCTGGTGCTTGCAAGACTTTTCTTCAATTTTTGACAGATTTATTATAATGTCTTGGAGAGGCTCTCTTTAAATTGAGCTTCTGTGGTAAGCCATTTGCTTCATGAAGGTGAATATACAGTTCTCTCTTCAGCTTTGGGACATTCTCAGCTATTATTTCCTTAAATAAGCTTTCTGCCCCTTCTCCTTCTTCACCTTCTGGAACTCTGATAATTTGCAAATTGTTTCTTTTGATATTATATCATAGGTCGCACCAGCTTTCTTCACTCTTTTTCATTCTTCATTTCCTCTGAATGAATAAATTTAAAGTTCCTGTCTCCCAGCTTACAGATTTTTTTTTCTGTTTCATCTACTCTGAAGTTGATGCTCTCTAGTTCATTTTTCATTACATTTATTGTATTCTTCAGTTCGAGAATTTGTTTGGTTCTTTTTTATGACTTCTATCTCTTTGTTAAAGTTCTCATTTTGTTCATGTATTGTTTTCTTGATCTCATTAAATTGTCATTCTATATTTTCTTGTAGCTTGTTGAGCTTAAAACAGCTCTTTGCCAATAGAAGCAGCCCCCCTACCCTCAAAAGAGGTCTTTCTACTCCCATTTCTTGGGAGTGCTGCAGTGCCTAAGGGAATTGTAATAGCCTCCTTTGAGGAAGTTGCCAAGGAAGACCATGTTGATTCTCCTCAGGGTTTACCCCAACCACTCTTCTTTGCTTCTAGACCTATAACTAGACTCAGATACCAGAAGGACCCTAAAGGTGAATAACAAAGTGGGACCCATAGTGGGTGTGCTACCCAAAGAACTAACTGAGTTTTCTAATGTACACAGACAGAAATCTAGGGAACGTGTATGGGAATCAGTATTAAGGGTATGTGATAATGGTCTAAGGAACATAAAGTTGGATCAGGCCAAATTTATTGATAGAGATTCTGTCCTGAATGTGAATCCTAGGGGAACAGGGGCCAGGTGGCAGCCCCCAACTGTCAAAACCAATGTGGGCATGACAAAAACAATGAGAACCAAGTCAAAACAGCAATCAAAATAGTCTGACTCTCATAGACCTATAGAGTTGACTAGTTGATCATAGTGCTCCTAAAAGCAAAACAGACAAGAAAGCCTACTAATATATTCTTAGCAGAGCTATAGAAGCAGAAAAGCTGTAGGTCAAGTAAACAAAAAAGGCTGAATAAAAATATATGGAGTCATGAGCTCTCAATCAATTTTCAGACTTAAGCCATATTACAGACCCAAAACCCTTTAAATGAAGGAGAGGTTGGGTCCCCTTCAGGAATGAATTGGTATATAAAGCATGTTTGGCCATTTTTCCTTCCAAGAGAACAACCTGGTACACCCTCAAAATTCCATCCACTGGCAGGGTGTACTCACACCACTGTCCTTCGGGGATGTTCCAGAAAAAGGCTATAGTGCTGCAGCTGTTCCCTTTCTTTTCAAAGAGTACAGACTTCCAGGTATAAAATAAGTAAGTCCTGGGTCTCTATTGTTCAGCAGGATGATTACTATCTGTATTATATACTTAAAAGTTGCCAAGGATGTAAATTTGAACGTGCTCCCCCCACACACACACAAAATTATTTGTGTGAAGTGATGGATAGGTTAACTAACCATACTGTGGTAATTATTTCACAAAATATTTGTGCATCAAATTATCACATTGTACCTTAAATTTATACAATGTTACACATTAATTCTATCTCAAAAAGCTGGGAAGGGGGAAGCCAACAAAGGAGAAACAGAGATGAAAGATACAGGAAAGGAACTGCAGAAAAATGATCTGGGATTCTGGGTTCCAGATCTCCTTAACTCTGTAGTTTGAATCAATAAATTTCCTATTATGTTTTAATTCAGTCTTAGCTGAGTTTCTATGAGATTTAAGTGTGCTGATTATGATCCATATTGTAATATTTCATAAATACAAAAAGCCCTAGGTATGCAGCTTCAGAAATACAAAAGGATATTCACCAGCACACAGAATCCAGAAATATAGTTAAAGAAAAATTCAATATTTCAAGTGTTTGCTCCAGGAATGTAAAGGTAATTTAATACCATGGAATTTATTGATATAACCTATCAATAGGTCAGAGAGGAAAAAGTATTTCAATAGCTGTTGAAAAAAAAAAAAACTACTTATAAAATTTGAAATTCATTACAAAATAAAAATCTATTCTTTTTTATTCTTTTACTTAGGATTAAAAGGATACTCCATTGAATAAAAAATCCTATTTACCCCAAGCCAATAGCTAAAATCATATATAACCTTGGAAGGCTAAATGAATTCCCAGTCAAGTTATAAAATCAACAACAAAAACACACCAACTTTTAAATGGATAAAGAACATCAACAATAAACTCACAAAAGAAATAATAGATATATAGAGACCAAAAAATTCAACATCAATAATTATCAAGAAAGAGTAAAATAAAAATCTTTAAAACTATGGAAGCTAATATGGAGAATTAAAAGAGCTATCGAACACTGGTTAGAAAGTAAACTAGTTACAACTTTTCTAAAGAGAAATTTGGCAAAACTATATCTAAAACCTTAAATGTATTCATGCCATGATAGTAGTTCAACTTCAGAAGATAATGAGGATATTCTGACATTTTTATTTGTAAAGCCATTTACTTTAGCATTATTTATATAAGTGAAGCAGCCGAGTTTATGTAGTGGCAAAGATATACACAAAACTGGAACTGAAAACCTGGTATAAACTGAGGTAACATGAGAGTCCACCTATCTTTTCATGTGTCATGTAATCAGTCAATTGTGTTCCCTCCTCCTCACTCACCTCCAAGCTGGTTTCTTCAACTTGCTCAACAATCCTGCCCTTTATCTCTGTTGTGAATGGCTGAAGCTTGCCATAACCCTTCTGGGCCTGCTCCTACTTCATGGCATCCCTCAAAGAATTTGTACAGTTCCTGCCCTACTCTTAATTACCTTTCTTTAAGTACATATTCAAACAAAAAGTAATCTGGCCTAGCTCACATCCTCATATGGAACCACTGGTATTAAGTCAGGGGCTGGCCAACTCTTGGTTTATATCTGATCCAAACAGCTGTGGTCAAGAGAGCAGGGAGCATGGTCCCGACAACACTATGACACAAATGAACATGCACAAACACACACACACACACATACCGGTAACTCTGGAAACCATCTGTGTCCCAATAATGTCAGACTGGCTAATAAGTTACAGTACATGGACAGGGGAGGGAAATATGCACAGAATATTATATAACAGGAACCACAGGTTACAGTATGACCTCCAATGAAGAAATCTTGATAGAATTATAGCTATTTCTAATTTTGTCCTTAGTGGCCTTATATTTTCCAAAATCTCTATAACAAATATAGATTTAGAATCAGAAAAGAAAACCACTTAACTTGGTATAGCGAGCTTTTTAAGATGTTACTTTGTAAATAAGAGAGCATTTTAATTACCTTCCCAGTGTCACATCTTGTGCCTTCATTCACCATCCCAGGGTCTGGAACATCTGATCCGAGCTGAAAATCCACACCCCAACATTTGGTGCCTCCACTGGGAGTCTGAATAATAGCAGGCACAATTCCAAACACAGGCATTTCTTGTACATTCTCACATTGGAGCTTTCCACACAAAGCATTCCTATAAAAATAGAAAACAATGCAAACATAAAATGCATCCAGTGTAGATAGTATCTACACTGGATATATATACACACACACACACACATACATACACACAGAGAGCTTGCTGCTCTTTGAAGGGAATCTCAACAAAGAAAATGTATGAGAACAACAGAGATCCAAGTATCTCACTCTTAATGTGGCAGGAAAGAGAGGAGAAGGAAGTGGATGCTAAGATGCAGATTAGTAGGGTACTACACAGTGCTGATGCTCCTTCCCCCCACCTCTACACACACACCTAATCTCTCTTCATTATATGTCTAGGGATCAAAAATGTCTAATAATGTTTTTTTATAAATATGATATAACTTTAAAAGTGCTATTACCCAGAAAATATTAGAACTATACCAAAATTCAATTGTGTCTTCTTACACTTATGGTAAGCAGAAAATTAGGTGCTGTAATGTAAAATAACTAAGGAAGGAGTCCACCCTTCTTGGCTTGGCTAACTCTTAGTTATTTATTTAAAGACTCAATTTGTAACTCATAAATTCATCAAGGCTGTGTGAGTTAAATTCCCTTCCTATATTCTTTCATAACACAATAAATACCTCAAACATTAACTCTTATGATGCTATCTCAAATTTTCCAATTTCAATGATTATTTTCTGATCCAAGCATTTACCCTACACTTCAATCTCCCTTATGATATTACTACCAAGTCTTTACAGGATATTGATGTCCAACTCACCACCTCCTAAAAGTTCCCATTCTAGTTATCATAACATTCTTTTACTTTTTGAATTAAAAATTGATCTGCTTATAATTTTTTTTCCATTGGTCCCAGATCATCCACATGAGACCACACAAAGTCTTTCCTTCTCCCACATGACAGCTACTCTAGGGCAATTATTGTGTAGTTCCTAAATGCTTACTTCACTAGAACAATATTCTACAATTGTTTCTCATGCAACAAGGAAGGTCCCCTCTAAATATGTCCCAGTTTGTTTCACTGCCTCTTGAAGCACAGTGCTCAGAGTGGAACACAAAATGTTGGTTATAGCCTAACAAGCAAAGAATACAACAGAGCTCTCAGTTTCTAGATACCGCACTTCTACTAAGCCCAAGATTATAGTAACTTTTACGGTAAGTACCTACATCAATATGTAACTATGGCACAATATTGATGCCCTTATCACGAGTTAAAACCCCTATTTACTTTTTGCATAAGCTGCTATGAAGTGTCCTCTCCCTTCTACCCTGCACTCAAGAGTCAGTCATTTTGTCCCAACTTTACATTTATTCTTATGTTACCATTTATTCACTAAGTAACCTGAGCAAAGTGCTTAAACTTTCTAAGTTTCATTTTCTTCATCTGAAAAACAAGGGATAAATAAGTAATCATGCCTCTCTCACATAGTGGGTTGAAATTAGATATGAAAACCTCTAAAACAAAGCATAAAGCAGACCTCAGTTAACATCTGCTGCAGTCCAGCAAAAATCACATTGCTGTAATATACTCAGTGTTTCATTTGTAGTCTTGGTGACATACTAAAAGAGTAAAAGGAAAATACAATTGAGCCTTGAACAACATGGTTTGAATTCCGCAGGTCCATATATATGTGGATTTTTTTCAATAAATACTAAAAATGTATTTTCTCTTCCTTATGATTTTAATAATATTTTCTTTTCTCTAGCTTACTCTAGTGTCAGAATACAAACATATAATACATATAATATACAAAATATGTGTTATTCAATTGCTTTTGTTACCAGTAAGGCTTCCAGTCAACAGTAGGTTATTAGTAAAGTTTCAGGGAGGTCAATTTAAATACCTACTTAATATAACAAATTAGAAAAGTATTTTTCAAGATAATACTCTCACATTGGTGAGGGGGCAGTAGATGCCTAAGTCATTAAACGTTTTGAAGGCCAATTTGGAAGTACCTATGAAGAGCCTTAAAGCTATCCTCCATATTCCTTGACAGAGAAAAATCTATGGCAATAATCAGAGAAACAAATAAATATCTGAACTGAATTCAGATATTTAAAATATTTAAATATTATTTAAAATAGCAAATTACTGGAAAAAACATAAATTTCTAACATAAGGAAATAGTTAAATGAAACTAGGTACATGCTCTAAGTGCTCTTAATATAGTAGAAAGTGAATACATAATTTATAAAAACAGTATAAATTATACTATGCAATTTTGTTTATATGTGTGTATGTGGGTCTCTGAGTACACATGTTATTTGTGTGTATAGTGTCTTTTTCCATTTATAATATGATATTTTTGTCTAAAATTGTTAGACCAAAAATGGGGGGTCATCTTATACATGGGAGTAACATATGTATTGATTTATTAATGTTGGATTAGAAAAGTACGGGTCATCTTATACACAGAAAAATACAAATGTATATGAATATATATATGCACATGAGAAGAAATACAACAAAAATTTAACGAAGTATCTCTGGATGATAGAACCATAAATAGTCAGTCTCTCTACACTTTTCTAGTTTTATACATTTTCTACGATGAGGATTATTGTAAAGATAGTAATGATGACAATGAGGATAATGATGAACTAGAAGAAAAGAATGAAATCCAGAAATAATTCTATACCTTTATGACTGTAGAAGCATAATCTTTTAATGAAAGGAAGGAACAGGAAGAAGAGTGTTTATAAGATTCTAAAAACCATTAGATTTTAGATAGGTAATGTCAAAAGGGATGACTCATTTTATCCTTCTATTATGGTCTCTCTGAAGCCTTGTGTTGCAATACTGAAACTCTGAAAAGTTGCATACTTAAGGGGGGAAAAGTCAGCAGTCACAAGGAGTTATAAGATACTAGAAATGACAGGTCTTACAATCTTTCATATCCCTTTATAACTTTATCGGCACTTACCCAGTGGCACACTTCTTGTATTCATTGCCAGAGAAACCACAATTGCCAAATCTGTCACCTTTAGAATTCACATCAATGAAACAATCTCTTGGGGCAGCCTTGGCTTCTGTAACATTAAAAAAAAAATTTTTTTAAGTTACAGCAAATTTAATTCAGAGACAGACGTATTCCCTATGACAATTCATATACTCAGATGAACTGAATCAACCCTTTTGAAAATGTTTCAGGACTTACAGATAAAACATTTTTGTTCTACATGTTATATTTAACAACAACTATAAAAAGAAAAACTTAGACTGTACTTAAAAGTAAGCCTAGACTAGAACACTCAGGCCCTAAAAGAAATGTCATTAAACAAGATGAAAGTATAAATAAAAATAAAACCCGTACACACTAAGATAACCCAAGTCAGAGTTTGCATCACTTACCAGCCTAATGCGCTCAGGGAAGCTGACCTCTGGTCTCCTGTGTATTATAGCAACTTAGGTGTCACCTGAGACCTCAGGGGATCAGCCTTCCCTCCTCCCTGACTACCTTGGACATGGACCTGGATCATTGTTGGCCCAGAGAGTATCATGAGTTCAGCTAGCAGCTCGCAGAGACTTCAGGAATGAAAGTGTGGGTCACACCACCAGGTAAAGGACCATGACCAGTTGAGATGCTAGCTGGAGGCAAAGGCTATGTTGACTGGATATGAAGAAAGTCGTTAAAAATACCAGCAATGACTACATGACCAGTTACAGAAATGAGAACTTGAATCATCATGAATATCCTTTTTTGTTATATTTGTGTGTGGGGGTCTTTGTTTTCTTTCCTCTTATTCTCTTATCATGTAACATAAGATGTACTGAGTTTATATGACAGTATAAGTATTGGTAATTTCACATCTCAGTCTTTAAGTTAGGAGTTATCAAGGAGAAGAGTAAACATCACTTGAGGACTTTAGCTCTAAGGAAGGGTTTAATGCATTTCTGGCTATACACAGGCTAGCCTTGTTATTTTCTCCTTTGGGAGATTATGTATGGTGTAAGGAGATACATATGGGTGCCAAGTTGACAAGAGGTGAACTTGTGGTCGTTAA
>PVKE010012807.1:0-37635 GCA_004027555.1 Craseonycteris thonglongyai
TTTCCTTCCTCAAAATGCTCTCCTCACATGCCTCTGCATTTCGCATCCCACAGCAGCTGGTTTTATTCATTTGTTTATTTTAAAGTTCAATTTGTGATGCAGTTAGAAGAGACTGTCAGCAAGGGAGAGTCAAATGGAAAGTTTATTTTTCTTTCCCCCTGGCGGGTAAAATCTAGACAAGAAGAGGGACTGCCGGTGGGGGTGCTTATTGGATTTATTTGGTTTATTTTTTTTCTAAAAGCCCTTCCTTCTGCGAGGACAAAGTTCTTCTCCTTAAGTGCAAAGCCCAAAGTGGGAAAATTTAAAATTTGATTTAAAAATTTTTTGATGTGGAAAAAGACTACAGGAAACACTGATGCTGGCTGTAAATTTTCTTTAAAGGGAGAGAGATTGAAATTCCCATGAGGGGACTGATTGTTGCGATTTGTATTTATTTTTTTAATCTGTCACAAGGCTACAGTGATTTTTGACTGATATAACACAATGAGGAGCTCAAAGAACACACTCAGGACGAGGTCACCGACAGGACGAGAGGCTGAAACCAGTCTAGCTGCACAATGGCTGCTGAGGTCACGAGAAACACTTGCCTCAGCTACTGCCCTTACTGGCTCTCTACAGGGCTTTACATTTTCTCCATTAGAAAATTCTCAAGAGTTGTGTAAGATTTATGCAAAAATAAAAATAAGCAATAAAACCCCAAACCAAAAAACAAAACAAACAAACAAATACTTCCATGGTCAAAAAGCTTGGGAAAATTAAAATAAAGAAAACAGGAGGTGCTGGGATAGCTTACCGTAGCAGGTTGGGTGCTTTCCTGCCAATCATGAGGTCTGGGGTTTGATTCCCTGCTCTGGTCCATGCAAACCCATCTGCTAAACTGTGGTGCAACTGGTAATTACCAGGATGGCTCGTTGGTGAAGGTTCTTTCCTCCCATACAAGAGAACCTTGGTTTGGTTCCCACCTCATGTGGCCCCATATCCACTTGTGTAGAATGGAACCATGTCACCACTAATGATGTACAACTATGAAGACTGCTCTGGGCCTTCCCCACTTTTCTCTCTCACCTTCTCTCAAATAATTAAAAACAACAACAACAACAACAACAACAACAAAAACCCTGAAATCTTTATTACAGGATTTTCCAGGACATTATGTACGTTATGTACGTTATGAATCTCCAAGCAGAAGATCTTGAGTATGTAGCCATGCAGGGAGGCCTACACTTAACTGACATAACGATTTTACCCATTAACTCTCCCCCTACCCCCTCCCTCAGATATCTTGAGGCTGATCTTCACTGAAACATTTTGAGGAAATACTCAAAATGAGAAAGCATTGATGAAAGCATTGAAAAATACTGAGTAAAATGCGAATTAGAACAAGGAGGTGATGCTATTTGAGACGATTATTAATCAATCTAAGTCCTTAGTTAAATTAGTTTATCAAATTAACTGCAAGTTGCCTTGCAAAACTCTGGTGGGCAGGAGGTTGGATTGAAATAAAATGTGACAGGGTCCAGAGGCAATCACTTGAGTTAACCAAAAGGCCTGGAAGAGATGGTGGATTGATAAAAGAGAGAACATTTCTTAATTTTAAATATGTACTCTACCAGTTTCCATCCATGTAGCAAATACCAGCCTGGAGCCAAATAAGAGAAAAGAGATGCTCAATTGATTTACTTAAACAGGAGAAGAATCATACAAACCAAATTGACAGATTTCTGTATAAATTGAAAGCATAAATTCAAACACATGATTGCCAGCACGAAGTGGAGACATTGGGAGTTTCCCCAGCACTCCAAGGTGTTTTTTGGTGTATGGAGAACTGACATTGAAATTCAAGGTCTAGCTGGTTCATGTGGACACGACCACTGGCACCAAATCTGTGTTTTGTTGTTTCTTTGCACACAGTTAATTGATCTCTCCTTCAGCCAAGTGAGATTACATGATTGGGTTCTGCCCAGTGCCAGGTGGGCGGGGGTGATGAAGGCCACCTCCAGCCCTGGCATCTACAGAAAGTCCTGAGCAATCCTCCATTTACTCCCTGCTTCCACCTGCCCTCTGTGTGTCACTAGGACAGGAAGAGCGCAGGGGCTGTGGATTGAAGCAGCTTGGGTTCTTGAGTCACTATGTGAGGCAGAGTCACAAGAGCATTCTTTTTTATTTTTAAAAAATTTTTAGAGAGAAGGTGAGAGACAGAGAGAGAGAGAGAGAGAGAGAGAGAGAGAGAGAGAGAGACAGAGAGAGACAGAGAGAGACAGAGACAGAGAAGCGGGGAGGGCCCGGAGCAGTCCCCGCAGTTGCACATCATTAATTGTGACATAGTTTCATTCCACACAGGTGGTTGTGGGCAGTGCAGGGCAGGAACAGAACCGGGGGCCTCCTGCATGGGAGGCGAGAACTTTGGCTGCTGAGCCATCTCTGCCGTTACCAGTTGCACCGCAGTTCAGCATTTGGGTTTACATGGGCAGGGGTGGGAATTGAACCCTGGACCTGGTGATTGGGAGGCAAATGCTCAAGCACTGAGCTGTCCTCAATCACAAGCATTCTTACTAGACTTTGTATAGGATAGAAATAAGTGTTTATTTTGTTAAGCCACTGAGATTTTGCTTCTGTTAGCATAGTTCATGTTAATTGCCCTGGCCAACACTAAGTTAGAGAATAAGAGCTTGTTTAATCGTGCAAGGGAAATCTAGAGTAAGTTGTTGGTTGTAACTCATTCTTTTCATATTGACTGTAACAGGATGCACCTTGTTTTACTACTGCCTTATCCCAGGGAAACTGCTTTAAAATCATAGTATATAGGATTAGCTCTAAAGCGTTCCAGCTTCCTAGTATCCCCCCACTGCTCTACTGCTCCTCTCTTCCTTCTGACCACCCTAAAGTCAAGTGCTCACATTCCAGTGTGCTGTTTTGGGTCACAGACAGCATATGTGGCTGTGGGAGTCTAGTTCCTCAGCCACGATGTGGGGGAACCACTCCTCAGAGGATGCAGCCTGAGCAGACCCAGCGAGGATCGCTGACCTCATGGCCTTCTGCATATTTACACATTGGCCCTTAGCCCAGCCCTGCACAGATGGCCGTTAACAGCCCTCAATACTTTAGGAACTTCTCCCAAGAGAATTCCATGAACGTAGGAGCTGCTAGGAAAACAAAGGCAAAATTAATGTCAACCTTGCTTAGGATTTAAATGAATTTTCAGGAACAGGAACTTGGCCAGTCATGATATGATTCTATCTCCTAAGAGTCAAAATGAAGAGGCTAGGGAGTAGTTGCCTGCGTGTTTACATCTGGTGAAAGTCTCATTTGATAAGAATATATGTAGGTATTTGATGGAAGTGTGAATGGCTTGTTTGGGGGAGTAAATACTGTAGTTCCCACCCAGCGGAACTCATAAATTTACATGTCTTTTTTCATTGCCAATGACGAATTTCAATTGACAAGTCAAGTATTTTGAAGTAAGATGTAGCCCTCCAAACAGGAATAGATCTGGGTTTTGTGGCCCTGGAAGCTTACACAATTTTGAGGGCCTTTAAGGAAATGAATAAAAAATTAGATGGGAAAGTAAATGTGTATTTGGAATGAGAAATGAAATCACAGTGAAGTACCAATTTACCAGTTAACTGCCATAAAAATCACAAAATCCAGAAACATTATAGATCTATTAGTAGACTGACTAACACATGCCTGTAATCTTTTTCATACATTTTTGGTGGTATACTCTTTGGGCATCTCCTTATGTGCTAATGAACTTGTAACATTTTCTGTATAGAAAATAAAAAAGATAATCTGCTGTCTTCTTTGGCATGTTTAGTCTCAATGGTTTAGAGGTTTCTTTGGTTGCATACCTTATTATTGGTAATTCCATGTAAATTGTTAAGCTTGCTAAATGTGAGGGAACCTCTATCTTACTTCTTTGTGAGATTATTGAAAAAAATTTTCCACAGACTCGCTTCTGGCTCCCGACTGGCAAACCAACCTTGCTTTTGGCCACTACTCACTACCCACATTCTTCTGGTGCACATGTCCTATCATGACATGCCCTCTGGCCTTGCATCTTTCAATCAGGATGCTGGCTGAGTTGGCACCATAGGTAGTAATATTCCTGGAAGCCATCTTTGCATGGGGATGGTTAGCAATAATTTAATTACACATGGAAACTATGGAAAATGAAATAAATACATCTCACAAAACCCTCATTAAATGTATCCTTTAAGTCAACATCCCCTGAAAATATGTGTCCCACATTACCCTTAAACTCCCGTGAGCACGGCCCCCACACTAGATGTTGTACTTAGGGGACCATGAACTTGGAGTGCTATTCTCAAAATTGTCTAAGCTTCTCTCTGGTCTCTGAGATTGGCTGAGACTGGCATCATCTGGATGAAGCACCCTGACCCTGGACCTGGGTCTGCAAGGGCTTTGGTTCTCATTTTAACCTTTAGGAATGCTCCCTGACCCTTATAGCATGTATGGGGTTGACCAGATGCCCCCAAACTTGTGGGACTTGGATTTTACATGGCTGGGGCCAGTGTGGCATTTCTTTGATGGCATCTTATAATATGGAACCACCAGAACAGTGTTTACAGACTGACTTGGGGTGACTCTCGATCACATCTGACACAAAATGAGTTTGGAGCTCTGAGCTATGATGGTCCATCCACTGTTACCTCTTGGATCTGAGCTGTGGGTCTGGGCCTATTATGGGCTTTCACTAGTCCTTGTGCTAACTGTGCTATTTCTCAGACAGGTGCATGCAAGTGAGGGGCCCTGAAGTTTCATTTGTAAATTGATCTCTGTTAATTAGCTTGATTTTGCAAAATGGTAGTATTATGGACTGTTAATGATGCTTCATCAAGACAATGGGTTTAGAGTTTACTTAAAACTAAAATCATTTTAAAAACTTTAGTTTTTGCATAATCCTCTCTGTTGCATCCTACTCCAAACCCTGCAGAGTGGGTCCCCTCCCTCACCCCACACAATTGACAGTAATAGCAAATAGAGCAGAGTTTGATTAATTCATCTTATATGTCCATAATTAATGTAAAAGGCCCAACAGTCTCTCAATTCTCTTTTCAGAAAACATCTAATAATAAAGTTCAAGTGCAGTTTAATGTGACCCAATTTTAAGAAATATAATAGCTGGAGAATTACTTTGAAAAGTTAGAAGTGCTATGCAAATGTAAAGTATTCTCATTATTATTGCTATTAGTGAAGTATCTATAAGCTAACATTCAGTTATTTGCTTCATTACAAAAATAAAAAGTAAAATTAGGCTGACCAGATGTACTGTTTTAAACAGGACAGAAAACAATGGTACTGTCCCATTTCAAATGGTACATACAGCCAGTCTAGTCTCACTGGGTTCAATTCAAGGTTTCAGTGGGCTGACCATATGAACCATTTTAAATGGGACAGTACTGTTGTTTACTGTCCCATTTAAAATGGGTTATCTGGCCAGCCTAAGTCAAATAGAATTTTGACATCTGTCTCTTTCTCTGTGTTCCCAGAGGGATCATAATGGTCTTTTTAGTTATAGTGTCCCTTGTCCCTAGCCCTGTGCCTGTTACGAAGTGAGCACTCATAAGAATTTGTTGGATGAATGAATGATGTCCAATAGCATATTTAAGTTACTTCACTTTTTTTCAATTTTATGCTATGAATGAATAGTTTTTTAAAACAAAATTTTACTGAAATCGAAATATTTTCTAAGGATAAGTTTTTAGAACTTAAATTTCTAGGCCATAGGCTTTAGAGATTTTGAAAGCTTTTGATATTCATTGTCAAACTGCCTTCCAGAAATGTTCAGGTATTTAACAAGTATTTATTAAGTACTGAAAAAGGGCCAATATCTGTTCTAAGTGCTGTAGATACAGTGGTAAATAAAACATTCTGTCCTCATGGGGCTTATATTTTAATCATGATGACAGAAGATAAAAGATCACCAAATAAACAAATAAATATTACTAGTATTATGTAATTTTAAGTAGTGATGAGTATTATGAAGAAAAATAAAGGAGATCAGAGAGTTTGGTTACTTTGTCTACTTATTTATTTTTATTAGTTTCAGGTGTGCAGAAGAACACAAGGTGATGACTCTAAGAAATACTACCCATCTGACATCTTACATAGTGTAGTTTGTATTATTGTTTTCAAATACTCACCTAACTTTCCATTTGTAAGAGTGACTATGGGGAAGGGGATGAGAAGAAGGAAATACTATAGAAAAAGAAATATTCAAAAATGAGGATTAACAGACACTGTCTCTAAATTGATGCTAATTTGTGAGTCTCAAAAACAATTCTAGGGTCCACCAGCCAATTGGAGCCTTGTGGTCTCAAGCAGTAAATACAATTTAGCCCCAAGCCTTTCTCACAAAGAAGCCAGTGGGTCAATGAACCCTCCTATAATTATTTCTCCAGTTGGCAAAAGTATAATGGGAATAGAGATGCTCATCCACATGGGCCAAGTCACTTGTGAAATAAGGCCCATTATGGTAGGAAGGGAGTTGCAATTGGCTCCATCATCAAAGATTTATCACATACTCTGCCTGTCACTCAGAAGCCACCTGCTAGACTGTAGAAAACCAACTGATGACCAAGTTATTTTTCTATTAAGAAGAAACACAGTGGGGTTTTATCTTAGAAGGTAGACCAGTGCTCAATAGATGAGGCTGTTTCTTCTATAGCCAAAATCCATGGGTTCCAGAATCAAGGATAGGAGCAGGAATGGTTCATCTCACTATTATTCTTGGTAATCATTTTGCAGAATTTTTACTTCGTGTCCTTAGGATGTTGAGATCTGCAGTTTTGATGGCCTTTGTTCTCAAGGGAGGCATGTTTCCCTATGAGGATATGCCATTGGTTTCATTGAATTGGAAGTTGAAACTGGCCCTTTTGGCAAAGAATGGGATATCCTACTGCCTGGGGTAGTTGACCCCAATTACCAAGGGATATTGGGTTGAATATGATTGAGGCAGAATGTAACAGGCAGGAACCCAAAGGATTCTTTGAGCACCAATTAGTCTTCTCATGTCCTCCGCTAAACGTCAACAAGAAACTGTATCATTAAGAAGGTGGAATCACTGAGAATTAGGCCCTTCAGGAATGAGGGTTTGGGTCACACCACCAGGTAAAGAGCCTCAGCTGTCTGAGGGCAAAGGAACGTGAAGTAATTTTAAAAAGTGAGTAACAAATGCCAACTATAGCCTGTGACCAACTACAGAAATGAGGACTGGAGCACATCAGGCATTTTCCTGGGGTACATGCACCAGTTGGGTAGTACCCTCTCTTTTCTGAGGGGACTTTTCCTCTTCAACCTTTGAATTTCTTTTAATCAACTTCTTCCCCTTGTTTTCTCTGCTAAGGGGTGGTAGCTGCATGTTGTAAATACTATTTCCTGTTACCTCAGTGTTCTCTTTCTGCTCTTTAAATTTTCAAGAATTATTTTAACATAATAATTCATTATACATGGTGGGACCCAAAAACCAGAATTATCTTCTGGAGGGCGGGTCCCTTGAAGTAGGGGCTTCTGCTGCTAGGTGAGTGTTCTAGAACCATCTGCGTCAATGGACCAGCTGGCCTCGTTGTGAGAGGCTGTGTTCAGCTTCAGTGAATTTTTTTGGAGACTCTTTCAACATTTTTGCCCATTTATGGATGGGTGATCTATACAAGCAGTGTGAGGTATGACAATGCTCCTACCCACACTGTGCTGAGTGTTCTGCATTTTTTGACCAAAAATGACAGGACCCCCATGCTCCACCCTCCCTATCCACCCAATCTCCCCCAGAGCAGACTCTTTCACTGTCTCCCCACATGAAATAAGTTCTTATAATAGGCTGACCAGGTGTACGGTTTGAAATGGGACAGTACCATTGTTTTCTTTCCCGTATGAAACAGTACGTCTGGTCAGCCTGTCTCAATGGGAAATATTGTGTCGATATAGAAGAGGTGAAATGAAAATTGGAAGAAGCACTAGGAGGCATTAAAATCAACAAGTTCAAAAACTGATATGAGCAGTGAAAAAAATGTCTTCATACGTGTAGTGCATCGAATGGAGAGTACTTTGAAAGTGGCTGAAGTTTAAACATATTAGAATAAATACATATATTTTTATAAATCAATTCCAGTTGGGAGGGGGGTTCCCCCTCATTAGTTTCTCTTTTTTGAAAAAAATTTACCTTTTCTTTGCAGATAGAATCCTGACTCTTGCATCCTCACCATTGCCAGCGTTTTGCTGGGCCTCCTGGTGGGCAGGCCTAGTTCTCTGCCTGCCCTGGTGCCTGTACGTCATATGAGCATGAGCAATCCTGAGCGGTTGTGAGAACTGAGAATTGGAGGCTGTGAGTTACCTTAGCTTAACCGATTAATGGAGTAGAAAGTGCAGGAGAGGGATATCCTAGATAGAGCGACCAGCTATGACTTCATGAAACGAAGGACATTTGAGCAGAAACCTGCCTGGAGTGAGGATGCCAGCCAGGCAGATGTCTGGGGCTGGGCATTCACACCGAGCTGGCAGCAGGTGCAGTGACTCTTGGTAGAATGAGCTTGGTGTCTGTGTTGAGGAAAGAAGAAAACTACTGTGATGGAAGGTGGACGCCGTGAACAAGGAGAACAGAGAGGCAGAGACCTGACATCATGGAGGCCACGATAATTTTAAAAAAAAAAAAAGAAGAATTTTATTCTCAGTGCAGTCTGAATGTTAATTTTCAGAGCCTTATATTCAATGCTGTGGACAGTTCCAATTAGCAAAGATTTCTTCCTTAAATGAAGCTGAAATCTGCCTTCTGGTCACATCTGCCTTTTTTTTTTTCTTTTTTTTTTTACATTATTTCTGTCTTTTGTCTTCTAGAGGCAATCCCTGCTCATGTGATCAGCCTTCAGATGTTTGAGAATGGCAGCGATGCCTTCTCAAATTGCTTCACTGCAGGCTAAATAGTTCCATTTAGTTAAATTCATTAGACTGCCTTGTGTTTCATGTAGTTTTTAAGAGAACATTTTAGATTTTAATTCTGATACTTGGTTATTCTGCTAATAATTACATCAGTGGCTCAGAAGATAAGACTGTCTAAAAACTTAGAGTTACCACATGTACTTATTGGGATATATCATTTGTGTATGTCTGTTTTATTTACTACGTTATTCTGAAGATAGGACTCCAGGGATGGGAATTTCAGTGGGTATTTGACTGACCCAACGTAGTTTTTCTATTTAATGAAGGAACGGGAGTGAGTGAGTTGTAAGCCAAAGAAGGCGGTCCTTTGAAGCAGTGATAGCTACCCATCGTGTGCACGGGAGATGCTTGCAGATGCTGTTAAAATTCAGATTCAGAATCAGTTGGTCTGGGGTAAGACCCCAGATACTTGATTTCAGTGGATGCTGCTGGTCTGTGAACTACTCTTTTGAGTAGCGAGATTCTAAAGATTTCAACTTAGATTTCAACTGACCTCCCAGCCTGAAGTATTCTCATCGACCTATTGGACACTTAGTATAAGTGGATCCCTTCAATCATTTTAGGGTGTTTCTGGCTGCCAGCAGAACCATAGACACCTCAGAAAAATTGCCTTTCAGCCAAAGTTTCTAGGTTCAATACCTAGAAACTTTACAGAAAATGATTGACTCCCCAACAGCTCTTGTTCAATTTCCTGTATAACTGCATGAGTGTCTCTATGGGACAGTGATGTGATTGATAGTAAGAGGCCAATGGACATAGTTATAGAATACAATGTTCCCTTAATAGCAATGGATATGGAAACTGAAAATTGTTACAAAAGCAGGAGACAATAAGATATGCTCCCAGATGAACTCTTCCCAGGTCCCCAGGTCTCGATGGGAACACACAGCAGCTGCTGATACTACCTTCATGGTCAGAGTTCTTGCCTCTGCCATTTTCGGGGTGCAGTACTATCCTCATGTCTTTGCTGATGCTATGAGGACTCAGCCTGTCTGTGCACCAGCTCATGGCACAAAAACAACCTTGGAAGCTTCCTGAGTGTCCTTTGTAAAACCAATTGATTCAAAGATCAGTTTCTCAGGTGTGGCATCTCTTAGCAGGCCTACATCCCAGACCTGCCCAGGGCCCATTTCCGCTCTCAGCAGGTGGACAAAAATGGTTAGATCATAGGATAGGGTGGGATATACCTGCTAATAAGACAGCAAAGAAAAGCAGAGCCAGTGCCTTTCATTTCCCTTTATTTCATCACATTTTCCCTTCTAAGTCACCAATATGGCAAATGATGCAAGCTTAATTGTGTTTTATTAGAAAAATTCTGGGGATGCTGGGATAGCTCAGTGGTTGAGCACTTGTGTTGCAATCATGAGGTCCAGGGTTCCATTCCCAGCCCTGATGCCTGCAGCCCCACATGCTTAACTTCGGTGCAGCTGGTAACTGCAGGGATGGCTTGACGGCGAAGGTTTTCACCTCCCATGCAGGAGACCCCCAGTTCGGTTCTCACCCTGCACAGCCCCACATCCACCTGTGCGGAATGAAACTATGACACAACTAATGATGTACAACTATGGAGACTGCTCTGGGCCCCCCTCCCTTCTCTTTCTTTCTCACACACACACCTCTCAAACAACTAAATAAAAATAAAATCTTTGAAAAATATATTTCTCTAGGAATATTTTTTCCTCTGAGAAAGGTTAATTAAAAATGGAATAAGTTTGTAGGATCATAGAATGCTAGAACTGGAGGTTCACCTAGAAATGTTTGAATTCATAAAGTTTACTATTGTCATTAGGACACATTATTCTGAAGATAGAATATAAAGCCTCTCTGTAGGTTTCACCTGTAGCCATTTTCAAGCCAAAATACTCTAGTGGACAACCTGGATCACTCTCGAATATTTTTACATTCCAGGCGACTCATCTGACTCTCAGTTTGTGTCACTCTCCTGAGGGCTCTTTTTGGTCTAGTGTTGGGTATGTGTCCTAAATTGGCCCAATTAGACCTAGACCGGAAAGGGAGCTTCTAAATCCAATGAATGTCAAGCACCAAGCTTTGTCTCTTCTGCTTTCAAATGCTAACAGAGATAATCTGCATCCACAAAGGGAACCCTTGTTTTAGGATGAAACCAACAATACAGGTGACTGGACAGGTACATTAAAAAATCGGACTCCTTTTGAAGTAAAAATATCAATCACTGATTATACTGCTTTTGGAACTTATTATACCTCTGGATTTTCAATGCTTTTCTTTATTATTCCAGCGAATTGGAGCTTTCAGGAATTAGGTTTTCAAAAATATGGTGGTTAGAGCATGGATTCTGGAATCAGACTGCCTGGGTTCAAATTCTGACTCTATGGCTTACTAGTCATGTGGTCTTGGGCACATTACTTAAAATTCCTTGTCTCGGTGTTTTTATTTGAAAAGTGGAGATGAAAATAGCATCTAAGCTCCTAGGGTTACCCTGAGATTAAATAAATTAATGCATATAAAAAGCTTGGAATGGTGCCTGGTGAATGCATGCATTAAAAATGTGTTGGTTATTAGTATTATCACTGCTACTACTGCTATTAATAATGCTGATAATAATCTGAAACTTTTCATCAATTTGCTCATGTATTAGTTAAATACATATCGAGTGAGCACAGTATACGTGGTTGTTTGAGTTGAGATTTGAACACATGTTTATAACCATCATTTAAACATTTGAACTCCCTCCCTTCTTCACTCCCATTTTCCCTTCTGCCATTCTTCTCTCCCCCCCTGCCTCTTTCTTTCTCTCTTTACTTTGGGATTATGATATGGAAATGGTAATATTTTGGCCATCAAGATATGAAAACATTGTAGGAATTTTATGACTAAATTTTTGCTGTTGCTTATTAATTTTTCAGAACCTTCATTTTTTTTTCTGGGTCACATGAAAGGTTTTCTCTATTCCAAATCAATAAAGACTTAGCTAAAATGATTCACTCCCCAAATGGTTATATGAAAATGCACTCTTTACCATGTATAGCACTTTGGATATGAAATTATTAGGTAGAGGCTCAAGAATGAAAAAGCAGACTGTCTGACTCTAGAGAACCTTAAAAGGAACAGCACAGGGAATTTTGGTTAATGAAATACCTGTTGTGCTGATGTCATGTGTTATAAATGACGGCAAGTGTCTTCTCATCCTGGCCTCTTGGTAGGCATTCTTATTCTGAAACACAATTGCTCAGATAGATTCCTACGAACATGGTAGTTATGTCAACCTGTGGCATCATCAAAGTGTTTGCTCTCTGGTGGCTTGATGATTGACCATCTCGGAAGAAGTGCAGAAATTTCATAAGGTGGAGCTCTTAGAATCATTAACATGAAACTCATTCTGCTAGGGAAGTAAAGCATTTAACATATGTGGGGCTAGGTACCTTACCTTCAATCCCTATCAGATGATGTGCCAAATTTCCCTGGATTTAGAGAAAAATAATAATGAGTTTTGTAAAGAAACTTCCTCTAGATTCCCAGAGGGACTGTGGAAAACCATTCTTGGACTGAGCGCTCTGGACTGCTGGTGTGTTTCTGTTTTAGGGCTGCGGCGAGCCGCTCTGGGTCCAGTGCACATAGTGTCTGCACCCCTCTGCTTTGGTGAATAAGGGCTTTGAACGGGATTTTCTCTTTGCATAGCATTAAAAGAATGTTGTTTTGAGGGCAGTAAAACACAGTTAGAACTTGGAAATCATTGTCTCCTAAGCCCTGAATCTAGCTTTAGGATTTTCCATTATTCCTAGTGTCTGCTCACAGGTACTAAAGTACATGTGACAGTGGTGGGTGCTGCGGGGTTTGCATTTTTTCTTTATTTCTCATGGTGCAGAAACAGAACATTATTGACAGAACTAAACGAGGTGCCATATGTCACATTGGTTAGGACTGTGAAATTGGGACTCAGTAATAGGAACCAGGAAATCCTCACTTTTTAATTTCTCTTAATCATGGAATTTTCTATCTTGGAATATAAAAACCTCAGGTGTAATTTTCTTATGTTAATGTAGAAATTCCAGAGAAAAATCATTTTTATAAAAATTTATTTTTTCTCTTTTCATGGGGGGGGAAAACTCACAAAACTTTTTCATTTCTCATCTTCCATAAAACTGTTGATGTTGATCTCTAGGAAAACATGTAACTGTGTGGTCCTTTTCCCCTAATATTCCTTGGAAGCACAGTGAGGTCTGACTGTTACTCATAACTTTCTTTGGTGGTGTTTCATTGCCTGTGAATAACTTGTTGTAAAGCCTTAAAATGGCTTGGAAGAGTCAGGGAACAGCGCTACAACTGATCAAATAATTCAGTTGCTAGGAGCTTAACTTTAGTATCTTTTAATCACATTCTGGTGATAAAAATCCATAAAATACATTTTATGACTATTTATTTAGTGCTTACCATTTTCCCTTCATTGTACTAAGTTTATAAATATATATTTCATTCACACCTCGAGTGATTATATGAGTTACTATTAGTATAAACTATTAATTACTACTATGAGTATTAACATTTAGAGATGAGGAAACAGATCTTAGGAGATTGCATGAGTCCCTCAGCTCTCACAGCAAATACAAGCTGCACCCAGAATTTCCAAAGGGTGTGATGCTGTTCACCAGTACAACACACTGCGTGGGAACAACGGGTGATTGCTCTACGCTGAGGAACCGAACACAGAGCACTTTTCTGTTCCCCGGTGTCTTCATTCTTCTTGAAGTTTGTTTCTTTTTGGAGCCATTTAAATTAAGAAAAAGAAATCCTTAGCACATGTTTCATATAGGGATGTGAGATGTGACAAATAACCTTCTATGTTATTGGGTCAATCAGCTTTGAAATTTTCAATATGCCCAATGAATGTTTTGGAGATAAACTTGTTCTTATTTTGTTAGAAATAATATCTAAGTCATGCCAGTAGGGTTTCATTCATACAATCAGCCTATTTTATCTGCAGATGAAATAGTGTCTAAAGCATAGCAGAGAACAGTTGCAATGGAGGTGATGTGCGTGGTTGCAGCTATTACAGGAGTGTGTGGGGTGTATAAAAGCATTAAGCGATGATGGAAGAACTTAAATCAGTACTGAGTTCCAGTTGTGGATATGCTTCTTAGCCTCCCTAGGTCTTAATGTCTTCATCGTTAGGACACTAATAGTAATTACTTGATAGGATTATTGTGAGGGCCAAATGAGATGCCATATGGCACAGTGGCTAGTAGTGAGCAATTGGGCCTGAGCAAATGATATTGGAATCTGTACTTTGGCACTTTTATAAAGTCATGGGGAAATGATTGGTAAATTTTCTTCTTGAAAGGCAATTTCTAGTCATTGTATTAAATTTGCATATTTTTGTACTGAAATATAGATGAGACATGAAATGGAGAGATCGAAGATTATTTCGTAGTTAGTTGTATTAAATTCATATTTCAGGAAATAATTCTTGGTTAGGTACAATGCTTAACAACAACAATAGCAACAAAAATGCTATTAATACTCTTAAAGTCCAGAGTGACACATTTGGGCAGCCCGAAAGTTTATTCTTATGCTTTGTGATCGAATACAGTTTTGTCCAAGTAACAAATTTCTTGAACCAGGCAACCACAAAATTCTCTGGAAATCTGTACTCCAAGGGAGCAAATTTTGCATGATTTAGAAGGTGAGGAGACCAGGGAACTGTGTCTGGAATTCTCTTTGCATAACTCTCCATCCCATTAGATGCCTCATGGCTGCAGGGTGACGATGGTGAATGAGTTGTTCCATTGCATGTGAGAAATCGGGTGGTGAGAGAAAAGCCCCACCTGCCACTTTCAAAGTGCACTGTGTGTCATGGATGATCAGGGCTGCTCTGTTTCCTTTGCAGAAGAAGGAGCTACTGATTTTTAAACTTGTTTCCTCGAAAATTAAACTGGAAGGTTGCACCCAAGGAAATTGAGTTTGATTTATTCCAGAATAAAAAATTAAAACACAAAGCCTGCTGGGTTAAAAATATTTTATTAATTCAACAAGAGCTGAATTTCCTTAACTCGGGGCTTACATCTATATTCCAGTATTATGAGACCAGATTGTTGTCAGCTCTTATGATCCTTCACTCACAACCAAGTGGATTACTTTGGAGTCCACAAATTGAAACTTCAAATTTCCTTAATTAAATGGGATGCATGTGAAAGTGCTCAGTAAGGTCTTGGGATAGAGCAGAGCAAATGAAGTGCTAGTCATTTTTCCTTCCTCCCTTTCTCTAACCATGCTGTGAAACCTATGGCAATGTGCAACTGATTTCTAAGATGATTTTTAGAACAATACTTTGAGCAAACATGAAAGCAGAAACAAGACCGTTTCTTTCACTCTAGGAGCTGTTTTTGTAAACCCAGCTGATGCATTGGGTCATTTATGACTTCCTGGGGAGCTCTTCTTAATTGGATCTCAATGAGATTCCATTTTGTTCAATCAACACCTTAGAGGGAAAATTATTTGTATCAATTTGTGGCCTATTTTTGCTGTTTGTTTTGATCATTGTAAGCTATTTACAATTTAAAAATGTATCATTGATTGATGTAGAACATTCATAAAAAACTAAAATTTAATTATAAAACACAACAAAACATACTTACTTTTATTTATCTTCTCCTGGAAAGAACTTTATGAAACATTTTTTTCTTTTATATCCAGATTGGCAAAATATTTTAAAATAATGTATTAGAAAACACTACCTGAGAATTCATAAATATACTTGTATTCAACCTTCTTTCCTTCCTTTCTTCTGTCTTCCTTTGTTCTTTTTCTCCACTTGGCTTACTATGTGCTTGGAATCTGGTATGAATAAGTAAAAACCCCTAAAATAACATTGAGTACCCACCATATACTGCCAAGGATAAGGCAAATTCCCACATAGCAATGACTAAAGAGTGAATGTGTTAAAGGTCATAGCAATGGAAGAGAGGAATTGATTATTAAAAGCTTAGAAAGTGTCTATTATATGCCAGATACATTATGTTGCATATTAAAGATATACAAAATTATAATTTAATCCTTACCACCCCATAATCTAAACATCTTTCCCCACATTTTATACATAACTGAGGTACAAAGAAGTTAAAAACAAAAACATTATTTTTAAATGCATCTCTAGCATCACATTGTTAGTGACAGACCTGGGATAACAATCCAGGTGTATTACCCCACATTTATACTCTTTTCACCATATGGAGAATCTGAAAAGCATTCATGAATCGTGGCTTTTATAGACAGAATCAATTAGAAAAGATATGGGAGGCCATGAACCATATCCTTCATTTAACGGGGACCCTCACTAGCTGAAAGGGATTATTGTGTTTCATTTTTACAAAGGAGATTCTCGTATTATTCACCTAAGTTGTATTTTAACTTTGCCTTTCCCCAGCAGTGCCTTTGTTTATGTCATTGTGCAGTATCCAGGCCCAATTTGAAAGAATCCTCATTCTAAGAAAATGGAAGCTAGCTGGTGACCTCCATTAGATCACTCTTGAGGTGGAAAAACCCCAGTTACTTTGTCTTTTCAATTGAAGTCTTATCTTTTAATGTTGCTTGCCTATGCCTGGCCCTCAACGATTTTGCAGAATCTTCATGAAACTGAGAAGAAACTTACTGAATTTTAACCCCTATTCAAACATATTTCACTATAAATAAATGATTGGTTGGAAAGATAGGCTAATAGTGCCTGTATTGACATATTTCAGCGTTACAGGGACAGGTCTAGAATAGGTGCTTGAAACATATTCTGGCGTGAATAAATGAATGTTGTGTTTTTAAACGGAAGCACAATTATTGGTCCAAGGCCATCATCTCTTCAAATGTAATTCTTGAAGTCTTTTGGTTTCTGTGCTTTTTCAAGACCGGAGGGTCCTCTTTCCTTTGTGTTTCTTTAGCTAGTGGCTCATGTTGTTTCTCTCTGGTGCAGCTCTCCTTCACTTACCCTTTTCTCATTCAATTCTGTTTATTTCCGAACACTCTTCAAATAGAAAGGGCATTTAATCTTCCACTGCAAAATGCCAGCCACTCTTGATTTGTGTCACCTGCAAAGCTTAACGTTCTGTTAACTGTTCCATCATGCAGATCACTGGAAGAAACATGGAACACCAATATTTTCAAACCAAAGTCAAGAAAAAAAAAATCCACCAGTGACACTCCCCGCTCTGCTCCTCATGTTGACACGGATCTACTGATTACCCTTCTGAGTACAGCCTTTGTAATAACACAGTGGATTACTCCTGCTATCTATCAAGCATTGTGGACTCCCAAGGAGCCACGGATGATGCATTAAAATAGTTTATTGGCATAGAACATCTTTAGTTTCAGGAGAACAAGGCATTTTACACAATAAGTGGGTGGTAAATCACATTTTTAAAAATGGAATTATTTTTAAATGCTCTTAGGTACTGTTTAGAGGAGACCTATAACAAAGCCTATTGTCAAATGAAAAATCACTAAGAAAAGTTAAACAATTATTCCCTAATGTATCTCCTTGAGATTGGCTATTTTACAGCCGATTTTCTCAAAGGAGATTGCTGGTACTCATTTCTCCCCATAAGCTTTAGAAAACCGTACAGCCTAATAGCTCTTGGAGCTGTGTGTGACTTATCTGAGGATTAATGGCTCAGCCTCAGCACTCCTTTGCCAGTGTCCTGGGCTCCCCTCTTAGACCTCACAGCCTTGGATGCCTTGAAGAAAAATGGCTCATCACCCAAATCATCCATTACCAAAGCTGCAGCTTTCCAGTTTGCTTACCTTTCCCGTGTTGAGTCTTTGTTTAAATACATTAAGACTTGACGAGTTGCTGGTGGAATTAGTTCTAATTCTGGGCCCTGCTACTGAAAACAAACTCACTGGACGTGTTCCAGTGAAGTAAGAGGGAAGTATAGTGAATTTGAGTTTCTCACATAGCACCAGTTTAAGGCAGTCACCTCTGTGGCTGTCATTACACCAGAGGAGACTTACAAAAGTCCTAAGCAACAGTTTGTGGGTATGTATGCGCCGCCCCCACCAACAGTTTCCGTCAGAGCCTCAGTTTTCCTCAGAGCAGGAGCCAGATAACTGGAAGAACTACTACAATGTGACATCTTTAGTCCTCATCCCCTTACTCTTAGACTCATACTGTGATATGACTTTTAAATATAAAATATCATTTTAAAGGTTTAAACTTTATTAGTAATTGAAGAAATGTAAATACACTTACACTGCATTTCAGTGATCACATTGGTGAAATTGCAAGAATGAAACTTTTTGGTGTTGACAACTAAGTACGAATACAGACTCTCAATTTCTGCTGGTGGGAATGTGGCTCAAGTCTTGGAATATACATGTGAATGGACCAGCAATTCTATTTTAAGGAATTTGGCCCAAGAGAAAGAGTTGGATGAGTCCACAAAGATATTTTTCTCAAAATGTTTATTACAATATTGTTTATAACAGTGAGAATTTTATAACTCTGCAATAGCAGGTTCATTTAAGTCAGCCATTGTTCACTCATAAAGTGGATTTCTACAAAACAATATAGCTGTACAGTTATCAATATGGAATTATATTTATTTTATGTTAAGTAAGCATGCTGGTTACAAACTATGTGTAGTATTGAATAGCAGCTATTACTTATTGGTTACACATGGGAAAGCAATCTGAATACATGCATCCACTGAAAAAATTGTCACCAAAATGATATTTGTGTTTACATCTAACTAGATTTTAGGTGATTTTTCTTTCTTTTTTTCTTTGCCTACTCTTAAAATATATACTCTGTCAACAAAAATATATCACATAAATTATAAACATATGTGCAATAAAATAGTGAAAGTTTTTAAAATCCTCAGTGAAATAAGATATGTTTTGAATCTAGACAAGGATTTTTGTGAAATGATCTAATGGGTAAAAATTTCACCTTCTCATTATAGACACTAATCATCTACTTATTTAGTTATTGATTTGTAGATGGTAGAAAGATTTTTTTCTGAAGAGATTGATTCATATGTATGTTCTGGGTTTTGGTGTGTGTGCTCTGATAGGATCATTAAATGCTTCACTCAGCGCAGGAAAGATAACATGAGCTTCTTGTAGCTTATCCTCTTTTCTTCTTCCTACTCCTTGGCACAGGGATGAGGACAACATTTTCATTGGGTTGGTGTCTACTTAACTTGAGAAAATAATAAGAGCTGAACATTTGCTTAGTTCTTTGTCAAAACTTTCATGGTGCTTACTAGGTTTCAAGCCCTATTCTAAGAAATTTGCAGATATAAACTCCTTAATATGCTAAATCACCCTGGAAGTGAGGGCTTTTTGTTATTTCCATTTTATAGATGAGGGAACAGGTGACTTACAAACAGGTCAAGTAACTAGTTTGAGATCAAGCAGCTGACGACCATTTATCCTCAACTTGGTAATTATAGTAATATAGATGATATAAGAAACTGAACTAACCTGAGTGTCTTGCTGTAGGGAAGAAGTATCACACAGCCACCAAAAGGGATTTTGATAATTTGTCAAAGGGTAGCAAATGTTTCCAATAAAATTACCTCAAGAACTTAGATTAAATATTTGAAACATAGCAATATCACAAGTTTGTGCAAAAATAGTTAAGTATCTAAAGTAGGGGGAAAAGATCAGTAAACAAATATAACCAGGTATTAATGGCAACTACTTTAGCAGGAGTGAGATTGTAAGTGATTTCAATTCATTTTTAATCACTTTCAAATCTTCCAAAGTGAATAGAGTAAACAATATTACTTTAAAATAAGAGCTATGGTTTTTTTTCCTTCAAGTCACTATCAAACAAGAAAAGTAGCAGGTCTAAGGAGAAAGGGCACTAAGATTTAAAATCTGGAAATATGATGTCTGATTGAATGGTGATACCGTTATGTGTGACCCTGAGCAGGTATCTTAGGGACACTGTGAGTGAATTCCTAGATGGTTGTTGAATCTTGCCAGAACGCCAATCTCAAGGGAATGTGGAGACTTTTCTCGGATGCTGAAATTCTCTGCTAGGCTTCTCACTTAGTAGAAGTGCAAAAACTGAAAAGTGCAAAGTAAGAATGAAAAGGGCCAGAATAAATAGGAGATGACTAAGTAGAGGGCTTTGAGATTCGCTGGGAAAATCTCTACGAAAAAAACAGAGTGTACGGTTCTACCATTCAATATGAATTTGCTTCTTTGCTGCTTTTACTCATCTATTCAAAAGTCTAATGCATGCAATTAAACCACAGTAATGTTTTAGTCGGAAGGGTAACATGTTCAACAGAGTCCCACTAAGGAATTAGATCAACTTTTCTTTTTTTAATATATTTTTATTTATTTATTTATTTAGACAGAGAGAGAGAGAGAGAGAGAGAGAGAGAGAGAGAGAGAGAGAGAGAGAGAGAGAGAGATACAGAGACAGAGACGGAGAGAGAACTGAACTGGGGGAACTCCCAGTTCAGCATATGGGTCCGCACGGGCTGGGGCTGGGATTCAATCCTTGGTCCCCAGCGCTGCAAGGTGAGCGCTTAACCCACTGAGCCATCCCGGCCTCCCCAGATCAACTTTTCTTTACAAAGCACAGATGGCTGAAAAGAGCGGAACTGAGAGTGGATCTTTTGTATGAAAGAAAACCATTTTATAGTGATGCCTTGGAATTTGAACTTAATCTGTCCCAGAACCCTGTTTGGGTTCTAAAATGTTCAAGTTCCAAGATGAGTGGGTGTTCGGGTATAGCTATGGGCTGTGCAGTCAATACGTCCCACACAAACAACGTGTTGGTGTTTGGATTCCAAAGCAGCATTTGAATTCTGAGGCAAAATTTGCTTGATTTTTTCATGTGGATTCCAAGTTGTTTGACTTTTGGGGCGTTTGGATACCAAGGTATCACTGTATTCTGAGACAGAAAGGATGTCGACTGAGATGCAAGAGACTTGCTCATTCTAGAGCTGGGATGTAAAAGTTAGGGAAGGCATTTTAGGCACCTAGCATAGCTAAGGCCCACGTAAGAGTGTGGGTGCATTTGTGTGAGTGTGTGATGAGAACACAGGAGCACTGGGAACACTGGGCCCAGGGGAAGAGTGGACTTTGAAAGAGGGTGTAACTTGGCAGGGAAGAGGAAATGTTTTTCTGCCCCTGGGTGAAGAGAACACTACTGCAGGACCATGGTCCTTGGACTATATGCACATCTTTTCTAGAGACGGATGGACCAGCTTGCTGGGTTAGTAGGTTTCACTGACAATGCAGAAACATACCCGTAATTCATCAGCCTGCGGCATCCCTTAGAGTATCGCCATGTTCATGTGCAATGGCAATTCTGTAAGGTACCTCTCTCCCTTGGCGGGCATTTGTCTCTTTTTCATCTTGTCTTGGAGTTATCATGGAAGGGAGACTCCAGAGAAGAAAGAACAAGGATGTTTCTAGAGTGACTTGGCATTAGATTTTTTTTTTTTAAAGTGGCTTTATTTTGTGCCTTTATGCTCCTGAAGGGGTGCCAGCTTTCATACTGGGGAAATTGTAGACCACCCTATACTGCATTCCTCCAGACCCCGAATTTCCTCTTGTTTGAAATGATTTCCACTACTTTGTAGTGATTACACTGTTCGAAAGTCTCTTCCTTTTTTCTTCTCTTTTCCTCAGAGAACTTACCCACATTTATAGCCTCAGCAGCCTTAATGGTGGTCCTAAGATTCAACATTCAATCCCAATGCCCTTATAAATATTTACTCTTCTGCTAACTTCAAGTGAATGATACTCATTACATAGTCTAGCAATCCTGTCGAACCTCCATCCTGTCTTCTCAGTCTCATTCTGTGGCTCGTTCTCCTAGGCACCCAGACATGAAGCTCAGAATTGTTTTTTTCTCCTCTCTTTTTCCTATAACTAATCAGTTTGTAAGCCTCCAATGTTCATCCTTTTATCTACTTCTTTGTTGAATTAACATAACATTAAAAAAATATTTATTTTATTGTTTTTGACAGAGACAGATAGAGACAGAGAGAAGGGGGAGGGCCCAGAGTAGTCTCCACAGTTGTATGTCATCAGTTTTCAACATGGTTTTATTCCACACAGGTAGGCATGGGTCACATAGGGTTGGAACTGGGCTGGGGGCTTCCCGCATGGGAGGCACGCCCCCTTGAGCCAGGGGCTGAACTGGGGGGCAAGAACTGAACTGGGGGGTCTTCCACATGGGAAGCACACCTCCATTCATCACATGGGTCCACATGGGCCAGGGCCAGAATTTGATCCTTGGTCCCCAGGGCTACAAAGTGAGCACTCCACCCACTGAGCCATCCCAGCTTCCCCTAACATAACATTTTCCATCTAATCCAGTAGTTAGGGTACTTATATGAGCCTTTGCTTTATTAATTTTAACTTAGAAATAACAGAATTTAGATATTATGTGCCACTTAGATATGCCACATGATAGCATATCCAATAGGCTAAGAGCATATTAGCATTAGATACAGCCAAAGCCACATGAAGTAACTCCTGTTTACTCAATTCACTGGTCTAACTGGTGTTTTTCATTCCTTCTTGAACACATATTCAATGACACCTGTGGCCTGCTGAATTCTCAGAGTTTATTTCTCTATTTTCCAAGAGCCAGTGTGTTTCTTCAAAAAACTTCTTTATAGTCATTAAACCTTACTATATATGAGCTCCCATCAAAAAATGACTTTGTTTTGGAAATCTAAGTTGAATTTTTTTTATTGAAGAACATTTTTTAGTAATCTGAAATTTGAAACATTTTTCTCATAAAGGAACAGATATATAAAATGGTTAGAAAAAGGCTTAAATATAAAAATGTATCATAAATTCCCAAATAATTTCATTTTATAAAAAAAAGTACAGAAATTGTAATACTGTCCATGTTGTTCTCTGAGGATCAATTTTAGAAGTTTGCAAAGGTCTCTGCAGTCAAAAAGTTTCCACTAAAATGTCTTCAGCAAAATATTTATCATAAATTTCTATTGCATTCTTTAAAAACTCCGGAGGTGTTTCAACTGCAAAAATCAGAAATTAGCTGAATGATAGTGAACATCGCCATGATTTCATCAGGTGCTTTAGAATGAGTTATGTAGTTGAACTAACTCAAGTGCTATTTCTTTGTTTATTGAGGTATACTTGACATAATATAATAATATTATATTAGTTTCAGGTGTACAGTGTAATGATTTGATACTTGTAGATGTTCCAAAACGATCACCACAGTAAAGCTGGTGAATGGTTTTGAAAGACCTGAAAATGAGTTCCAAAAATAAATAAAGAAAATAAAGAAACTTAAATGCATAGAATAAATGTAAGTATGTATTTCTCTCTCTCTCTCTCTCTTTTTTTTTTTAAAGATTTTATTGTTTGAGAGAAGTTGAAAAAGAAAGAGAGAGAGAAGGGGGAGGACCCAGAGCAGTCTCCATAGTTGTACATCATTAGTTGTGACATAGTTTGATTCCACACAGGTGGATGTGGGGCCATGTGAGGCACGAACAAAACTGGGGGCCAGGGAGGCGAGAATCTAAGCCATCATCCTGGAAGTTCCCAGTTGCACTGCAGTTCAGCATATGGGTGTATAGGGGCCAGGACCGAAAATCACTCACCAGACCTTGGGGTTGGAAGGCAAGTGCTCAACCTGTTGAGTTATCCTGGCAACCCCTGTGTTTCCCTATTTAATTACTTCCTGCTCTAACTTTTTCAATTGACTGAACAACTACTGCATCTGACCATATGGATGGAAAAGCTTTCCATGTGTGCTTTGAGGGAGAAGAACACAGTCATTCCTCGTATGGTCTCTGGTACCTGCCTGGGTTCAAATCCTGTCTCTATTTTCAATGAATTGTGTTTAATTTTCCTCATCTGTAAAATGAGGGTAATAGTAACTTTTCTCTCATACAAGGATTAAATGATGAATTCACGTAATGTAGTTTTAAGTAGTTCCTGGCATATAGTAAGCTCTTAATAAATACCATTCATAGATAAAAGCAGGAAATGAGGAAAAGTGAGAAAATGATCTAGAAGGTAAATCTAAGCAATGCCCTTAATATCATGTGATTCGCAAGGCCAAGAGCCATTGTAGCCACTTTTCTGAGAAAAGACAATAGAGAAGATAACTCTGGCTGCTGTGATTAATAATAACACTGATGATATAAATAATAATTATATTCATAGTGGCATTTTCATGATGCACTAATAATGCTTGAGTGTTTGAGTGACTTTTCTTGTTGCTCCCTTGGGAAGAAACATAAGAATTATAATCAGGTCCTCAGTTTTAATCCTAGTTTTGCCACAAACTTAAGTGATCACTGGCCAGCTGTATTCCTTTTCTGGACTAAAGTCTTCTCTGTGAGAAGTTGGAGGTAATAATATCGATCTCTGTACCTCATGAAATATAAGATAGTAAGGGAACAGAGAAGGAGGTAGGAGAGAATGGAGTAGGGAGAGGCTGAAGTCTCAGGGTAAGAATGAAGTCACCATATGACAGGTGTAACAGGCTGCGGGCTTCTTGGGTGGCTGAAATTTAAGATATATTCATATTTTCCCCCCATAGGTCATATACCTGTTCATGACTTGCGCTCTGTGATTCACATTTACTGCATGAAGGGGACTGATTTGGGGCTTAAGTGACAGGATATGGAGCAGGAAAAAACATGGAGTCTGGACTTGTCCTGCAGCTCTCTGTGGAAAAGTCTATGCACAGAATAGCTCCTCCACCATCTTGGACTGGAATTGCTCTGGATTTAAAGGTGTTGAGAAGCCTGGCTGCCCATTGTTCAAATAAGGTGTATGTCAGTGATGTCAACACGACGTGTTGAGGAAATGTCACATCTGTCTGCAATCTGCTACCTCTCGATAGGAGAAACACCACTGGAAGCCTGGAGACCAGATGTTGCTTTCAATTAACCAGTGGTCAAGCAGCGTTAGATGAAGAATGTCTGCACCTCCCCATCCCTGGTCCTAAGAGAAACACGTAGGCCAATTTTGGTGGAGTCATGATTGTTTTAGCTCATGTTTCTATTTTTCCTAAGACACTGCGGCCAAGGTCAGGAACAGAGCAACCAAAATGGTGGCCCTTGGTCCAAGGACTTTGAAGAAGACATCACAGCCATGAGATTCCTCAGGGTCACAGGACTTGGGTTCCAGCCTGCCCCTTGCCATTGCAGATGTTAAGAGAAGCTGGCAATATGACTTGTTCTCTCTAGACTTCAATGTTTAAAGCTGAGTAATGAGAGCGTTATTACAGATGATTTGTATTATCCTTTCCAGTTGAATATTCTGTAATTATGCAGATATGAGGGAAACCTGGTCTTGGCTAAGCCTTGGGACAGCCACCTGGAAAATCAGTACAGTGATGTCTCCAGGACGAAAGGCTCTCTTGGTATTTCCTACTAGTCCCCATGGGGAAAACGGGTTAAAACAGCTGGCTGGATACGTCCTGGGCCAGAGAGTGAGAAGTGACTGACGGTGAACTTAATTTTAAAGGACCCTCTAATTAAACCTCTTAGAGTCAATAAAATATCTCATTCCTTAGCTAATCCTGTATACTGGAGGGATTTAGGAATTAATATACATTTCAGGAAGGCGTGCCTTTCACATTTGTAAAGGTTTTCAGTTAGGGTAACAGTAAAACAGAACAGAAAAAAACAACTAGGTTTCCTTCTAATTCAGTTTCATGCCAATAACTATGTATATATCAAGCATCCATTAAATGAGATTAATTAATTAATTAATTAATTAATTAATTAATTTATTTTTGCTAGGTGTCACTAGGAATGAATAGAACATTGTGAGGGGAGAATTCGTTGGCTTCCTCCTCCTCTTACGTTTTCTTGCGTGTCCAAGTATATCTGCTAGCTTCTCTCTACCCTGTAATGCAGTGCCCACCAGTAAATGTGGGGAGCTCATTAATTAGTGAATTTAGGGAGCATAGCTGGTGGCCTTATACAGTGTGGGCCCCCTGCGGCTCAGTGACTGACAGGAGGAGTGAGGCTATAGCTTTCAGGTAGTAGTTTAAAAATCCTCCAGTATCTTTTCATTGGCCAGTGGCACTGAGAACTTAAAACAAAGATTGAAATTTGGGGGAGTAAATTATACTTTTGGCAAGGCATTTGGGGGGTCCAGACATATGGTTTGAGGTCATACATTTAGTGTGGAGGCAGAGTCTTCTGATTTTGGTGATTTTGAGGTTTATATTAGCCCAAGTGAGTTTTGCAATTATGTAGTTGACATTTAACTATGTGATCTAAACGAGATTCTTCGAGACAGACATATGGTATTTTGCCCTTGGTGAATGACAGTTTTTGGAGGTTTTGATCACAGGCAAGAGACTATTTTTATGGCAAGAAATACACACATGGGGAACATCAATTGATCCATGTGGGTGCCGGAGAACTCACACCTTGGGCCCTTCCAGTCTGGATGATGGGGACAAACCTGAAACAAATATCCAATTATAGAGAAAAGACATTCTCCACTGGTGTTTCAGGGATTGATCAGCAGAACAACAGTAGCTGCATTTAAAGGCCAAGGCAACTGCGTTCTGTGCTTGCTAAGCAGCACTGGTGAAGTTCTAGCTTCCAATTGCTCATGCCAGGCCTGAGGAGCAGGCTGAAGCTGGCTGTTCTGAATCTGATTCTGTGTTCACAAGCAGGGAGGAAACTGGAGAGACTAACTCTGAATTCATGTGAGTAGCCCACAGGTTCAACAGTGGAAAATATTCAAAGGATTCCTGGGCGAGTTTCCAGGTGATTCAGTTTTTACAGGTGGGCGTGCAACCTATGAGCTCATGCCAGAGCACGTAGGGAATTCAAGTCGGGAGAAAGCCAGTGTCTTGAGGAGCACATGAGCCAAAGGTCTAGACTTCACTAGGACCTGATCCCCAGGCACACAAGTGGCAATAGAGCTTTAAAGACAGATAGTTATAATGTGTGTGTGTGTTTGTGTGTGTTTGTGTGTGTATGTGTGTGTTGGGGGGGGGCAGGCAGGGAGGGGAATGGGCAGTAATTAAAAAGGGAATGAGAATGATCAGAGGTGTTTAAGATTGAGTAATCAAGACACACTCCATGGAGTAGTTGGTGTTTGACATGGATCTTGACAACAGATTTTTAGGTTGCCTGTTTCAGCAGGGCCTTGCTGCAGACAGAGGTGACTCGGAAGTCTTGGCACCATCTCTGGTTCCTAGTTTCCTCCTCTAACTATGTGGATCCACGTAGATCAAGCTTGTCCAACCCATGGCCCATGGGCCACATGCAGCCCAGGATGGTTTTGAATGTGGCTTAATACAATTTGTAAATTATCTTAAAACATTATGAGATTTTTTGTGTGATTTCTTTTTTTTTAGCTCATCAGCTATTGTTAATGTTAGTATATTTTAAGTGTGGCCCAAGACAATTTTTCTTCTTCCCATGTGGCCTAGGGAAGCCAAAAGTTTGGACACCCCCAACTTAAATGGTACATTTGTTACATAGGCTTTGAAAACAATCTCATTAAGGGTAAGCAGCAGCCATAGAAGGTAACATGACAGAACTCTTCCCTGATACCTCTTCTTTCCCTGTCCTCTCACTATATTCTTGGTAATTTGGAACATTTCAGACATGAGTCCCACCAAAACAGAGATAAGATGTGATGTGATTAAGATCTTCTTGGCCAACTTGAGATTCTTGGATTATTTCCCATAATTATTTGTTGAAAGAATGGTTAGGTCTCAGCATGTGAGTTTGGGATCAACTGAGAAGTCCCCTTTATAATGGCTCAATCATACGGCATCGCACAAAATTTTTGTATTCTTGATGTTTTGATATCTGATGCCAGAGATGGGAACATGTATAAATCCTCTGATGTTTTAGCATTGGAATATCTTTATCCATGCCAGGTTTATTTGAGAAACCCCCACTACTACTATTCATCCCAAATACGAACCCTTAGACTTTTGTTTGCCAGTAATGGCACTTTGAACATATTGTTTAATAGAAAACACTTAGGGAAGTTTGCTATGTAATGGTTAATTTTCACACATGCTAGGTAGGTTGTGCTTAAATATGAAATATCTTAGATTGCATGAATAAAGATATGAGTAGGTACCTACCTGTAGTAAGCGACAAATGAGAAGGTTATCTTGCTCAATAATGTAGAATTACAAAAAGAGAGAGAGGAAAAAGAGGCTCCATAAGTAAAGGCATGCATGTTTGGGAATCAGTGAGGAGTCAATGTTGGCAAAAGAGTTTCCTGAGTAGTTGAGAAGAAGAGTGAAAACTGCAAAGGTAGCAGGAATTGAATTTTGAGCTGGAAGAATTCTTTGTGGTTGTCTGGCTAGGTCTTAAAATGGAATCAGGCTATGTAACTTTATTCAAGCCAACATCATTTGCTTTCAGTTTGCTCATTATTAAGCTGAGGTTTAAAGAAAATACATATTGTTGTAGGGGAAATGCTTAATGGAATTCAGATTCATATTAGGTGTTCAGAGAATAATTCTTAGAAATGTTGGATCCAAATCTATTCCCTCTTCCAATTTAATGCACGAGGTAACCAGGGCTCAAAGAAATTAACTTTTGTTTAAGTTTCCAGAGTTAAGTGTGACAGAGATGAGATTCAAATCTACTTTTCTCTTTGTCTAGTGGGCTTTCTACCACATCCTGTTTAAAGTGACATAATTATTTCAATAAAGCCTTAGAGATACCTAGTTAGATTAAGATCACACCAGGGTCCTTGAGAGATAAGAAGAATTATGCTGTCTTTGTCAAGTCACAAATGATTTTGGAGCTGAGGGGCAATATTCATCCCGGTGACCTGCAGGATTGATTAGGGAAAGGAAGCTCTCTGGAAAACATTGATTTCTGTTCCACTGTAGGCTTCAAAAATATGGGGTGCTGGGCTGTCCTGTACCCTATTATAGGATCAGCTTCAAGCAGTGTCTTGATCATAGATGTACATACTATATATGTTAAATGAAAGAAAACCGGGAAGAATTAGTGAAACAAATTAAATAAATGCATAAACAATTGAATACATGGGTGAGTGAATGAAATGGTGTTTCAGTGAGAAAGTGGCCTTTCACATCCTTTTCCTAGTTGAACAGTGGAATGTTCAAGTTAAGGCCTAAAATCTCAAAAGATCACGGTCATTGTCTTCTGAACAATTGCTGTTTGAAATATGAGGGCTGTCTGGAAAGTATCCAGCCATATAACCATTCTCGTTATATTGGCAATGGTTGGATTTATTCTGGAGAGCCCTCGTATACTCACTTGACAAAGATCCTTTCTTTTTTTTTCTTTTTTTTTTAAAGATTTATTTATTGTTTTTGACAGAGAGAGAGAGAGAGATACAGAGTCAGAGACAGAGAGAAGGGGGAGGGCCCAGAACAGTCTCCATAGTTGCACATCATTGGTTTTTCCACATAGTTTCATTCCACAGGTGGGCTTGGGGCTGCACAGGGCAGGAACTGGGCTGGGGTCTCACCCTGGTGAGAACTGAACTGGGGGCACTCCCCAGTTCAGCATATGGGTCCTCACGGGCCGGGGCCGGGATTTGATCCTCGGTCCCCAGGGCTGCAAAGTGAGCGCTTAACCCACTGAGCCATCCCAGCTTCCCCAACAAAGATCCTTTCTTTCTTGGGAGTAGGTAATGAGAATCCACTCTGGTTAAAAGAGTATTAGATTTAGAGTTGGACAGAATTGAATTGGAGCCTTGGCTTGGCTCTTCTACTTATCAGCAGTGTGATTTGGAGCAAGGACTCAAGGGGAGGAAGCTGAGCAGAAGAGGAAGAAAAAAGACTAGTCTAAGATGACCGACAGGGATTAAAAAAGAAAGACAGGAAAAAATATATTTGCTATTCTGGATTCCCAGAAATGCTATTGTTTGAATTCTTTGTTCTGGGCTGGGCTCTACATTAGCTGATGAGACAAGAATCAGTAAAATACAAATTGTATTTTGTTCACTCACCCGTGTATTTCACTTTTTTATTCATTTGATTAGATTCATTATTGCTTTTCTACTTTTCTTTTATTTAACATATGAGGGCTGTCTGGAAAGTATCCAGCCATGTCATATGAAAAATAGAGGCATTTATATCTGAATGTTTTCTGGACAGCCCTCAGATATTAGACACCCATGCATGAACAAGACACTGCTGGAAGCAGATCATATCATGGGGGATGGGGCAGCCTGGCCCCCATATTTTTGAAGCCCAAAATACGAACAGATGCAGAGCTATGTGATGTGAATGTGATGATACATTTATTTGTCTTTATACACTGGGAAGCAGGAGTGTACTTAGTTCTGTGCTTTTCAATTTGTGGATTATTCATTTACTTTGCTTCACCTTTGTACCTTCCATTTGTGGAGAGGAAGCAGAAGTGATATCCAAATAGCACTCAGTGTTTTATGTTTTACTATGTCTGGGAAGAAAATGTTCAGTGAAGAGACGTGTCTCTCCTTTAAATTCTCAGAGTACATTGTAATCCCTTGACACGCTGCACCTCCTACCTGACAGTGCAGTTGTTTGCCTGTGTTTTATTTACCTTGTCTCAACCTTACCTCCTCTCTCTCTCATGCTGCTGAAAACATAGGTGGCATTCTCATCACTTCCACCACTGATTTGAAGGAGAGCCTTCAGAAGACTCAATTTAATTAACTGTAAGGTGTTTCTATTTACATCTTTTTAATTCATTATTGTTGAGAATTAAGTCTGTGGTATTTGCCTACATTTCTCCTGAAGGATGTGAGCATCTAAGTATATGACACAGGCAAGAGTTGACTGAAAGCCTTTTATAAAGGTCAAAGCCCAAGGCATGCCAGGAAGTTGAGGTTCCCCTTCTGCCCAGCACTTGGCTGGTTGCATTGGAGAGTCTATTGTACCTGGGGGGAAGGGCTGAGCTAAGCTTCAGGGTCCTGGGTGGCTTGTCCTCTTTTGGAAATGTTCCAGTGGCCTTAGCGAGGGAATCCCCTAGAACCTGAATCACACCATAATCCCCATTCCATAAAGTTCTTTCTGAACAGGATGTAGACAGTGGGGAACTTTTCCTAGAGCTGAAGACAATCCCAGTGGCTCCTGCTTGTCAGAACTCTGTGCTGTTTCAGCCATGGAAAACCTTGAGTTACCCAAGTAATAGCAGCTCTCGTTGATGTCAAGCACATCTACCCCAGAGAGGGGGGCATCTCTTCTTGAATCCTATGATGTTGGCAGTGAATCCGCTGAGCAAAGAGGAAGCAAGAGAGGACCCTGAAAGTGGGGGCATCTATTTCTTCTCTATGCTGTAAACATTATGGGGCATGAAAGGAAAGTCGTCAAGTCTTCTAGCTCCTAGTGGGTTTATTTCAAACTTTAGAAAAAGCTTTTTCAGATACAATTCTTACCCCATTGTCTTGCCCGTGTCCCATTGGATTTTATCCCTATTGCATCCTAAGTACATTAAACTACTGATCTTTTCCTGCTTTTTCCTGCTTTTTCACACATAATGCCTTGTATGCATACATGCTTCCCTCTGTCTGACAACCCATTTGGGCAAGTTACTGACCTTTCTGAGCCTGTTTTGTCATCTGGTAGATGAAGATAATAAAAACATCTACCTTACTGGGGCTATAGTGAAGATTAAATAGGATGACCTATGGAGAGCACTTAGGATAATTTCTGGTTCATACAAGCTTGATAATTGTAACTTGGCATAATTTTTATTTCACCCTTCATTTGCCTGATGAATTTCTACTCATCCTCCAATAACCATCTCCAATATACTGCTTGCTTTGAAACCTCTCCTGTCTGTTCAGGCAAACCATTGCTTTTCCTTCTAAGCTTCTATATGATTCTGTACATATTTACACTATACTCAGATGGAATTTATTTAGATGTCTATCTTCTCCAAAGGATTGTGACCTTTAGAAATGGGAACTGTGTCTTAGTCATTTATTTTATTCATCTAACATAGTTTCTCGGCAAATAAAAACTTCATTAATATTCATCAAATAAATTTTTGAGAGAGTGAGAGTAAGTGAATGAATAAATGAAAGAAAGGTTCTTTAAAAAATGTACCATGGCAGAACAAATTGAAGTTCCTAAAACTATAATTGAGAGAAAAGAGGTTCTGGCTAACTAGTTGGTATTTAATTTTGCTGAGAAAAGTTTAAGGTCACAGAAGCATTTGCTTTGCAAGACTGTAAGTGGAAAAGTTAAGAAAGTGCACTGAGTTGAGCTCTATTTTCTACATAAGGAATGGAAGAGAGGCACTAGGATGAACCTAAACACCTCTGGTTGTGAGGCAGAGAAGACAAGTAGAGAAAATGCATAGAGAAAGGGAGACAGTGTGGGGAGAGCTGGAGGAGTTTTGGAAGAGAAAGAATTGGAACAGAAGAAAGTTGGGAGAAAGTGAGAGAGAATTCAAAGGGCACCTTCAGGAAACTTTCAGAGAGCTCTATCACCCATCCAACGGAGCCATCCTTAAAACAAACCCCAATTTAGCTGGATCCCCATTTAGCCAGCTTCCCCATTTCTTCATGACAACATGAATACTGCTGCTGACTGTATATGCTTTTGTCATTTCCTCTAAAAGCCCTCCATTAGAGACTCGGAAGCTCTCATCTCTTATTTGTCTTCTGGCTGCCCTAGATTTGGTCTCTTGAAATCCTATGCAGCTCTCTGCATGGACTTTCCTGGCTAACAACCAGGTTTTCACTGGACCACGCTGGATGGCTCCACCTACAACTTCTGAGCATGTGTATTTTTATTTTTTTATTTTTTAAAGATACCTTCAAGGATGGGGAACTGGGTTGCTCACTGATGTGAATATGTGTTGAATTTCAGCTTAACCACATGCCCTCACAACTGGTTGCTCCCTGAGAAGAGGAACCACCTCTTCTGCCCTGCATTCTCTATACTCCATATGATCTCTTATACCAGGTCATTGCTTCACTGAGTGTGTTGGATAGTTGGGGATTTGTTACACGTCATTTTTGTCTCTTTCTTCCTTAAAACTATCAAACATTAGCATCAGTCAGCCTCTCACATAAGGCAAGAAAGTAAACATTTCTCTGCTTCCAAATTTTGCTTTGTGACACATGAAGTAAAAAAAAAAAAAAAAAAGTTATTGTCTCCTTATGTACCAACCACCCTATTATGTTGAATGTAATTGAGCTTTGGAGGAAATAGCTAAAATGTGATGTACTTGGTTAGAAACTGATTCTGTAAATCGGTCATATGGCAGTAGATACAATAAAATGGGTAATTTTCCCATAAGTAGAAAAAGAATTGCTACAAAAATATTAAAGGGCAAACAAAGCCACAGATTAACAGACATAAACTCTTTTGAGTTTATCAGAGCATGAATTTTTGCAAGGAGTTGGGATAAGATTATTGATTTAATAGTTATAAAAAGCACAAAAACAGACTTATATCATGTTAGGATATTTACAAGACAATGTTTACAGGCTAAATGTAGGATATGGAGGTGAGAATATGGAAATGAATTAATCGTATTGCTTTGCACCATATCATGTGATTTCCCAAAGGCTGTCTCAACAAATAACATGCATTTCACCAGCACCGTTGGCTAGAGAGGAGAAATTTGGTGTATAAATGGATTTGTTTTGGACCCAGTTTCTGGTGGCACAGTAAATGGAAGCTCCCTGTCCTATTAGGTGTGATTCCAGGGACAGTAGAATGATGCTTCTTCCTGTGATACATGAGCCTAAAGTAGTAAAGACTCATCATCCCTTTAGAGTTAGTCTCTTTATATGGCTAGTTTTAAAATAGACATTAAAAGTCATTAGTTCCTTAGTCCCTGACTTAGTTTATTAAGGGATTATTGGTTCTAATATTAGGGCTTAAAGGCTTTATGTGTGGGGTAGTAGAGATGAAAAAGACAGCAATTGAATGAAAAAATGTAATTTTATCTTAATATGAAGTCATTTTGGACATTGACTCTTAAAAGTAACATTTGAAGCTGTCAGTTCTAATAATTCAGAGTATATTTAATGAATTTGATCTTGTGACACTGCTGAAGATGATATGAAATCAAAGATGACTTTTAGCTCAAAGCAAAAACCAGCCCCACAATAAGACAGCATTGATGATGGGGTCCTTACTGGGCTGTTTAATAGCTTTTTGTCCTTGGACAAACCACTTCCGTCTACATCAGGAGTCTCCAAACTACGGCCCGCGGGCCGCATTGCCCTCTCATCCGACCTGTGGAGACCTTTTTATTGGAATAAAATAATATTAAATAAATAATTAAAAACAACATCTATGTTTTGATTCTTTTTTATTTGGACCTTGAGTGTGTAGTCAGCCCCCAAACTGCTGTTTGATAGTTAATGCGGCCCGCGGGCTGAAAAGTTTGGAGACCCCTGGTCTAAATGAAACTGAACGTTACTTGGAAAGTGAAGGTGGGTAAGAAAAGAAAGGTGGTTGGATTAGTAGATCTTTGGTCATGTAAAATGACAGCTTATTTTCACATGGCTGGCTCCATCAGGCTGACTTTGACACTTCTGCAGAAGTGTTGAAACATCTGCAGAAAATATGAAGAAAACACAGCCTCATATCATGCAAAAGAGGACCCTTCACATGTGGTTGTTGGAATTGTTAACTGAAGAGTCAAGACAAGTCATAGGCCAAAAGTTCATCATAAACATGCAGTCACAGACCTACCCGAGACATGGTCCCATAACAATCCATGATTTGTTTCAGTGTCGTTCAAATAATCCCCATAAATAACAAAAATAACAACTTAACTCGTTCTGGAATTTAAGAGTTCACAAGGCATCCGTCCTTTCGGGGAGAAAGTCTATGGACTGCTATCTCCATTTTGCAGATGGGGAAACTGAGGCTTCATGAAGCTTAGTCCTTTCTCAAAGTCAGACAGGAGAGCCCAGGCTTATATGCAAATGTTCTGATCACAAATCCCAGCTAATTGCCCTGATTTTTACAACCTAATTAAACATTGTCATGGTATGTCTCCTTTTGGAAATTACTTCTAAAGGTTTTTTAGAGGAGGTCAAAACTGATTTAATGAGTCTTAAGTATGATTGGGGTCAAAAAATAAACACACCTTGCTCTCCATTTGCCAGTGCGCTGGAATGCATGTGGCTGGGGCTTTAATGCCCATCTGGAAGACATCTTCACAGCATTGCTGTACATCACCATATGGGTCAGAGAGCTAGACTCATCATCTAAATAAATATTGTTGTAAAATCATTTCCCACTGTGAGGGTTTGAGTCTCATTAGATGTAGAGTAGAAAGAACATCATTAGCCCACTGTTTACAGCTAACTACTGTTCCCCATTTTAGATTTGATGCAAGACATATAGCAAATGACCCCCAAAACAACTCTTCCTTGCTTGAAAGATACGATTGAGTTGCATTATAGTATTAACATGTTACAACTGGATACATACTTTATCTATTACCAGTTCATTTTCATTTCAAAGTTTCTAGTTCAGAGGATCCAATGGGCAGAGCTTAGAAAATGGAAGGCATGAAATCATTCAGTGCACAATGGACAGTGACCTTTTTTCTTTTGGTTTTTGTTTGTGATATTTAAAAAAATGAGGTGCAAAGAGTTGAAGAGCTTGAGAAAATTATAAGTGAATTTGGGAAGTCAGTTTTAAAAAGACAACCTCTGCCACTTACAGTATTTAAGCTATAACTGGGCACCCAATTAAATATGCTAGAGGTCTGCTGATTGCATAAGCCATGGGCCACTTGTTTTTGCAATTAACCACTTATACCCTTGTTTTTCCTCACAACCCAAGAGGTTGATTATGTGATTGTAGGTATAATAATTAGCAGAGTTGAAAAGAAAAACCCAGCAGAAGCCTCCTAAAAGTGTTCTTGTACTGAAAGCCTCGAATATGTCCTAATTAGAAGGTACAGGAGATGGTCCCCAACATGTGCGATAGCAAAACACTTTCACTATAGTCTAGCTGCTATTATTATATAAAAGAAATTGTTTTCCTACCAGAGTCCTATGTGAAGGTGGCTCCCTATTCCAATACTGAGTGGGAAAACTGACATATGCAATGGGGAGCCTCCCTCATCTCAGATATTCCTCCTCAGTGTAGGCTGACACTGAAATTTTAAAAATAACTGTAGAAAGGAGAACCCAGAGGAATAAACAAATCTATCCATCTTTCACAATGTCTTCCTCTCTTTCTTTTTCCTTTCTTCCTTCTTCTTTTCTCCCTCCTTCCCTCCCTCCCCTTTCCTTCCTTCCTTCCTTCCTTCCTTCCTTCCTTCCTTCCATTCTTTCTCTACCCTTCCAATTAATTATCTTCTGCTTCTGGAAGTATGGCAAATAACAAACAAACCCTAAAACTTTTTTGTACAGCTACCTAGAAAAGTTAGATAAAATATTAAAAAGTATTACAAATATATAGTTGTGCTTACAAGAAAGAAAATGTAATATTCATGTAATTACCAGCAGTAATACATAAAGTATATGAACCAATTTAGCTGCTTGAGGTTGGTACATATAGGCCTAAAGTCAGCAGAATTACAAGTAGAATTTGACAATTACCTCAATACATGAGATTTCAATATATTATTTAAAAATTCAGAACTGATATGTTCAGCAGGTATCATTTAGGAAAAACAAAACTTTCCAACAATGCGATTAGCAGTCTTGATATAATGGGCAGTATATATGGAATTTGATATTCTGCATTAAAGAATGCATATCCTTCAAAAGCACACATGGAACTTTTATGAAAATTGGCCACATACCAAGGCAAAAGTATAAAAATAATCACTTCATAGACCATTTACTCTGATCACATAAAATAAAAATAGAACTAAAGAGAGAAAAATCAATCTTTTTTTTTCCTACAAAGGTGGAAATAAAAGAAAAACTACCACTCTTTTAAATAATTTGTGGACAAAAAATAAAATTAGAAATCAGAAAATGTGAAAATGTTGAGAACTGAATGGCATTAAAAACATTGCACATAGAAGTGAGTGGAATGCACATGATGGTACTTGGAGGTAAGTGTGTGGCAGTAATCAGGCACATTAGAGAAGAAGAAGGACTAAAATCTAATGATCTAATTCTAAATAAAGGGGGAAAAGAAAGCTATAGTAAACACAAAGAAGGGAACATTCAACTATGAATAGAAATAATAAATTAGAGCAAAGAAATATAAAACAATGTCAATAAACCCCCAAGTTGTTTCTTTGAAAGACTAATAATAGATAAGAAAAGAGGGGAAATTACAATGGATACCACAGAAATACAAAGGATCATACAAAAAAAAATACTATGAAGGATTATATGCCACCAAATTTTGCAACCTAGAAGAAATGGACAAGTTTTTAGAAACATATAGTCTACCTAGACTGAATCAAGAAGAACTGGATAACCTAAACAAACCAATCAACAGTAAGGAAATTGAAACAATCACCTAAAACCTTCCCTAAAGCAAGAGTCCAGGACCAGATGGTCTCACTAATGAGTTTTACCAGGCATTCAAAGAGGAACTAATACCTATCCTTCTCAAACTTTTCCAAAAAATTGAAGAAGAGGCAATACTTCCCAACTCTTTCTATGAGGCCAACATTACCCTAATACCAAATCCTGACAAGGACATCACACACACAAAAAGAAAGAAAATTATAGACCAATATCTCTGATGAACACTGATGCAAAAATTCTAAACAAAATACTAGCAAATAGACTACAACAATGCATTAAAAAGATTATACATCACAATTAAGTGGGATTCATCCCAGG